>CANNZV010005689.1:0-24409 GCA_947561585.1 Caprella mutica | reverse complement strand
TAATATTTAAATTTCTTAAGTAGAATAAAAATCTAGCTCTTATTCATTCGCCTGATACTATTCATTAATTTATATAGAAGTTTATCATTTGAATATAATAAATCAACTTATTTTACTAATCATTTTCTATTTGCATATTATTTTTCTAATGTGCATCTAATTTGCATATGCACTTTCTATTTTGCATATGCACTTTCTATTTGCATATGCATTTCAAGAATTTCATATGCATTTCAAGATTTGCATATGCGTTTTTTATATGCATTTGCATTATTTCACCAATATGCAAAGTCACAACCCTAGTTATCACTAGGGTTGTGACAGTTTTCTTTTTGAAATATGCTTTATATTCTCACGAAATATATTCTCATATGCTCTAAATATATTCTTTTATGTTCTGAAATATGCTTTATATTCCTTTAAAATATGTTTTATATTCTTTTTATGCTCAATTATGTTTTTTATGCTTAATTGTGCTTTTTATGCTTAATTCATTGAAAGTGCTGCAATTAGATACATAATATGATGAGGGATATTAGCAAGTTCCTTAAATCGCATTTGGATGCTAATCTCTTGTTTCGGTGCAATGGAAATCTTTGAATAAGTTTTTTTAGCTTGAATCATATGGCTCATGGATTCAATCTGTATATCGTCTGACCAAGTTCAGTCACAGTAATATCGGGTTTATGAAACTGTTAAATTCCAAATTTAAACTAAGAAACGTTGAAAATTTGTTAGGATAAAATAAAAATGCATTTTCTAATATTGATTTATGAAACTTTTCAATATCGAACCCTGAACAGGTTTTCCAGGTATTAAACTCAATTCGGCTTGTATGTTCTAATAATTTTGGTATGTATTGTTCGGCAACGGTCTTCTAAAATTCCTATATACTTACTTTCTATTGTTTTTTCTTGTAAATATATATTTTTTAGTTATATAGCATATCTCTGAACTGAGAAATATATTGGTTTCATGTTTTTTTTATATATTTTTGAAAAGAATATGTTTAATTACTGTTTAATAAAAAGAATAAATTTTTAATAAAAAAGAACATGTTTTAATAAAAAGAACATGTTTAATAAAAAAGAACATGTTTTAATAAAAAGAACATGTTTTAATAAAAAGAACATGTTTTAATAAAAAGAACATGTTTTAATAAAAAGAACATGTTTTTAATAAAAAGAACATGTTTTTAATAAAAGGAACATGTTTTTAATAAAAAGAACATGTTTTTAATAAAAAGAACATGTTTTTAATAGAAAGAACATGTTTTTAATAGAAAGAACATGTTTTTAATAGAAAGAACATGTTTTTAATAGAAAGAACATGTTTTTAATAGAAAGAACATGTTTTTAATAGAAAGAACATGTTTTTAATAGAAAGAACATGTTTTTAATAGAAAGAACATGTTTTTAATAGAAAGAACATGTTTTTAATAGAAAGAACATGTTTTTAATAGAAAGAACATGTTTTTAATAGAAAGAACATGTTTTTAATAGAAAGAACATGTTTTTAATAGAAAGAACATGTTTTTAATAGAAAGAACATGTTTTTAATAGAAAGAACATGTTTTTAATAGAAAGAACATGTTTTTAATAGAAAGAACATGTTTTTAATAGAAAGAACATGTTTTTAATAGAAAGAACATGTTTTTAATAGAAAGAACATGTTTTTAATAGAAAGAACATGTTTTTAATAGAAAGAACATGTTTTTAATAGAAAGAACATGTTTTTAATAGAAAGAACATGTTTTTAATAGAAAGAACATGTTTTTAATAGAAAGAACATGTTTTTAATAGAAAGAACATGTTTTTAATAGAAAGAACATGTTTTTAATAGAAAGAACATGTTTTTAATAGAAAGAACATGTTTTTAATAGAAAGAACATGTTTTTAATAGAAAGAACATGTTTTTAATAGAAAGAACATGTTTTTAATAGAAAGAACATGTTTTTAATAGAAAGAACATGTTTTTAATAGAAAGAACATGTTTTTAATAGAAAGAACATGTTTTTAATAGAAAGAACATGTTTTTAATAGAAAGAACATGTTTTTAATAGAAAGAACATGTTTTTAATAGAAAGAACATGTTTTTAATAGAAAGAACATGTTTTTAATAGAAAGAACATGTTTTTAATAGAAAGAACATGTTTTTTTTAATAAAAGAATTGCTCCATTTGAAATATGCTCGAGATTATATTTTTGTATTAGAATAATAATGTCACAACCCTAGTTATCACTAATTGACTGTTTATCGCTAATTTGACTGTTTACCCCGACTTTTCCCTTGTTTTCATTGCAATCCGTGCACTAGCACAGATTGACCTAATAAGTTGTAGCTCGTATTTTCTATTGGTTATACCCATTATTACCCGTAAACCTTCGAATTTAGGTTATTGATCCATAATTTTCGATTGTATCTTTTGTTTGAATCTTTTGTTTAATGTAAAATCATTAAGTGTTTAAATTAGAATTGTGTTTTCATTTACCTTCTAAGTTAGTTTATGAGGAAATTGTGGTCTGAGACAGTGAATTGATGTGGCAAAAATTGTGTTACCGAACACTGACCTATAAGTGTTAAAATTCTAGTTTTAGAGGCAGTGCCAATCTAGTAAAGTAACGTAAATTAGTAACTAGGCCGCTTTTCTGGAAAGCCTTTTGTTTTGCCACTACAAAGCAATTAATTAGCATTATATAAAATAAATGATCTTATTTAAGAGAAACAGTTAGGAACTTAGGGAATAATAATTTAATAAATCATAATATAATGACTACTGCAACATAATTAAATTTATTTTTGCACTTTTACTATAATGATTTTTTCAGTGAAATATATTATTATCATGTATCAACTTAAATTATTATGACTTAGTCCATGTGCTTCAATATATTTAATATATAGTGGAACTCCTCTATAATGAACTCTTGTATAGTGAACTACCACGTATAATGAACATGTTTTAGTTAGTCTGCCCTAAAATATGCATTATAGTTTTCTATGTTAATTTCTAAGTAAGTTCTACGTAGAGAACTGCTTTCAGTTCATTTTAGATCAGTTCCAGTGAAGTGGAGTCCTGGGAAAGTATTTACCATGTGTAATTAAATTATATTTTTTAATGTTATTTTTTTCATTACAGAACAGTTATCTTTAAAAAATGGTTAACTACACGTGCCTAATGAACTAAAATATTAAAAAAGGAAAAACTCTTTAAAATTACATGAAAAACGTGACATAAATGAAAAAATAGAAAATGGTGTAAATTTTGAACAACTTTCGTAAAAGTACAGTTTCTACTAAACTATTATTTGAGCCTGTCTCATTATTAGGTCCGTTATAGTTTGGGTAAAAAACTGTAAAAGTGAAATACTTCAATTTTTATGACTACTGTTAATATATTTTGTGCAGTGTGTCATAGAATAGACTTTGGTTTCTATGCATCTCTTGACACGTATAATGAACTAACTCTCTATAGTGAACTAGTGGTAGTTCACTATAGAGGAGTTCTAATGGTAAAATAACACAGTCATCTCTCCAAAAGCGAGTATAGCAAACATAATATTTCTAGTGTAGTCACCCTTAAAACTTTCTTTGATCGTTTGCACAGAAATTAGTTCCACAGAAAACATTTAATGGAGAATGTTAGCAGTTTGAAGGTACTTGTTATATTGAATAATTAATTGGTAAATTAAAAGTATTTTCTCATTTCATTTTAAAAAGGTACAAAAAATAGTGACGTTAAAATAAATAAACGAGGTAAGGTAACCATTTCACAGATAGTTTAACTGAACTAAATACTATATTTAATATACTTGCATGTATTGTATGAATATATCCATCCATCAGTATTAGGTACTGTTTTAAAAATAAAAATATTGATTATTTCATTAGGTAGATAGAAATGATTTGAAAATAAACTGTTAAACTTAAAATGTATTCTAAATAGATAATATTTATTCGATTTTGCAGTATTTATGCATAATAAATATATTCTATTTTATATACGTACAACAATACTTTTCAATATTACTGAAAGCGAGGCAAGACTATATAATTATTAGTTCTGTAGTCTTTTTTACCACATACTGCTGTGAATGAGACTACATGTTATAGTTGTTACCACACACTGCTGTGAATGAGACTACATGTTATAGTTGTTACCACACACTGCTGTGAATGAGACTACATGTTATAGTTGTTACCACACACTGCTGTGAATGAGACTACATGTTATAGTTGTTACCACACACTGCTGTGAATGAGACTACATGTTATAGTTGTTACCACACACTGCTGTGAATGAGACTACATGTTATAGTTGTTACCACACACTGCTGTGAATGAGACTACATGTTATAGTTGTTACCACACACTGCTGTGAATGAGACTACATGTTATAGTTGTTACCACACACTGCTGTGAATGAGACTACATGTTATAGTTGTTACCACACACTGCTGTGAATGAGACTACATGTTATAGTTGTTACCACACACTGCTGTGAATGAGACTACATGTTATAGTTGTTACCACACACTGCTGTGAATGAGACTACATGTTATAGTTGTTACCACACACTGCTGTGAATGAGACTACATGTTATAGTTGTTACCACACACTGCTGTGAATGAGACTACATGTTATAGTTGTTACTAATAGTGCTACAAAATATAGTAATAAACATATTAAATCTTCATTCTAGAATTTTGATGCATATTTTTTAAACTTACTATAGAATCAATAAACTTATTATTCTTGTATATAATTGTATTTATGAATTAGTTGTAAATATGTTGAATTTTTTATTCTGATATAAAAGAGTAATATGAAATGAAATAAATTCTAATCTTAATTTATTAAAAGTCCGCTAGATTCAGGTATAAAAATTACCTAATAGAATTTAAAAGTATTTTATAACTCTACCACAAATAGAGTTTGATTAGTTTGTAATTTTTTTTCTACTCGGTCTTCCTTCTTTTCTTTGAGTTAAACGTATAGACTAATAAACAAACCTATAAATAATATCTGGCAAAATAGGCAGAAACTGAAAGAAATTCCATCCCTTTTAAAAACATTGAGGTCCTATTTTGGTAATTAAAGACCTCAAATTTTCACAATTATTTATTCTCTAGCTCAATAATCAACAAGTGACGCCATTTATATAGTGAAGTGATAGCTATTTAGAACAACTTATTTTGAACTCAAACAATATGTGTCATTCCTTGGTAATTCACCTGTTACAACATAAGAAAGAAAGTATACATAGTGTGTAATCATATGTCCCATATACTTAATTTAAAAATCCTGTAAATGCAAAATCTTGGCTGAAATTTCTTCACCAAATATCATTTTTACTGCAAAGTCGTTTGCGTAAAAATCTTGAACAACTGTCGGTAAATTCCTAGTTCATTTTCCTATTTCATTAAGGGACTTGAACTAGGAACCGATCTAAATACCCCCTTCCTAGGAAATTACCTCAATTAACATATGAAACGTTTATAACAAATGAAATTCTAAAGTTTTGAGATTGATTTAAATAATACTTAAAATGTTCTAAATTTGACTGTACCTTTTGAATTTCTGATTAACATATTTCAACATGGAATAACGTCGCAGTACTCAGACACTTAATTAGGAACACAGTACTCGGAAAGTGGGTGTAAATCAAATTATTTTAGATCAGAATGGTACTAGATCTATTTTCACTTTCCGAGTAATGTAAGTGTCCGAGTATTGTGACGTTCCCTATAGTCAGGATATTCATTATGTAAGATAACCCTGCAAAAAAATATAAAAATTAATTAAAAAAATTTAAAGAAAGGGAAATTCACTACTTTACCTTCTTTCATTTCAAATTTCTTCATTTTTGTAATTTTATGACAGTATTTACTTTATGGATAACTTACTTATTTAAATAGTTGTGAACTAAACAGTACAGATTTACCTACAAGGAAGGTATATAGCGGGCAGTGTTCTGACTCAACATTTAACAACTTCATTGAGGCATTGTAGAGATAAATTATATAATATTTAATAACAATCATAACTTATATAAAATATTAGAAAACTTAACAGTCAAATATTTGAACGAAGTTATTAGGTAGGAACTATTAATATAATATCTAGATGTAGAGTTTAAACACAAAAATCATAGGAGTTCCAAATGATAAATTTTTATTAACTAAGTGTTATTCCATATGAATAATTATCTATTTCATGAATCTTACGTATGTTTTAAATGGTTAAAAGTAAAAAATTATAAATAGAAAAGTATAACAGTTCAAATATTAGTTTTTATTTTATCTATTTGGTCCTATGTTATTAATTCCACATGAATTTTAATGAAATGAACTTAATGAAACTATAATCAAAATCATCGAACTATATAACTATATTTAGTAATTTCATTGTTATTAATTTGATGGCAGCAGTTAACGATTTAGATTATGAAAACTATGCTTTACTCATAATAAATATTAACTCATTAAAAATTGCCATGGTATGAAATTCTAACTATTTTAATCATTTGTGTCTCGAGAAAATTGTCACTAAAATCATTTTTTTTATAAATGCTAGATTGTCTAAAATAATATCACTTTTAATTTATAAAATAACTCAAATTTCCATCTTTGTCATTTAATTTTTAATATTGTAAAAGATATTTGTAGCTGAAGTATACAGGGAGGAATTTTCCATTTACCGGACGCTTAACTTATGCATAGAGTACTGGGGGGAAATATTTAATGAAAATTACTAATTTTTTCCTTATTTTTGTGTATATAAACGAAATTATGTCGCCACAAACGTGTACATGAAAAACAACTAATAAACACAATTCTCATTGGTGTCCACTAGAAATTCTCTATCCGGTGATTTAAATTTTAAAAGAAAACCAAACATTTGGCAATTGGTTTAGACTACATATTGCCAATAAATATATCACTAAATTCTTCATTTTCCTTTCTATTTACACTACTTTAATTACATTTGAAACTCTATAACATGTAGATTTATTTTTCTAACAACAACATCAACAACTTAGTAAGTTTCTGAAACACATAATGTAACATTTAGTTATAGTATACAGCTAAGTCATCTACAGGGTGGGGCGTAAATATCGAAACAAATGATAATAAATATAATAATGTAACCAAAAATATAGATAACATATACATATATGTAATATTACAACATAATTATCAATATAAAGCAACATAAAAATATTATTCAAATTGTCCCCATTTGCATTTGTTCACCTCCTTCAGTCTCCTGTTTAAGGTTCGTTTTGCATTCAGCGATTGTTGCGATCATCGCTCAGTATTGATCGCTCAGCAATAGAAATACATTGAAATAGTGCTCAGCGATAATCGCTCGTTGCAAAACAGTTCTATAGGAATTTCGTTGAACTAAAGTTCAACTATAATCGCTGGGCGTTGATTACTAAGCGATGATCGCATTAATCGCTGCATGCAAAACGAACCTTAACTCTTTCTGCCGCGGCATGCAGCTGTTCTTGTGGAATACCTGCCACGCTCGTTGTAGAGAGAGTTTTAAGTCGTCTACACTGTGATGAATATTTTCACAGTTCTTGGCTTCTAGGGTAAACCACACCGAAAATTCCATGGAATTCAAATCCTGGGAGCATACATGGAGGCCAAATTTCTTCGGACAAGAATTTGGGAATATACTCTATGCACTAGTTCTGAGTAAATTTCGCTGTGTACAACGTGTTTCAGAATGTTTTCAACATAATATTTAGTCCCTTGATCGATAAAATTAGGGGACACCTTCAGATTTTTGAAATTGAGGCCCAAATCATTGCAGAAGCTGGTTTCATCTTTCGGTACTCGGTTTTATTCAAGTATGAAGATCTTCTCATCTAACCAACAATCTCGACAGTCGTGCCAGACTTGAATCATTTCACAAGAAGTTTGCTACTCTCCAATCGTTTATGCTGTACATCTGCTCATACGGTAATTGTCTCCTTTGAAAGTTGAAAGAAGATATTTTCAGTTCCTCATGGATGGGTCGTCACATGTTTCTGGAACTCATTTCAACTGTCTTCAATAGCAATTAGCAACCTAACAGATCTTTTTGGGTTTCTCCCAATCTTCTCTCGAATGCGTTTGAAAATTGGTTCAGTCTGTATGGAGAGTGGCCTACAACTTCTCTCACGATCACAAATCACCTCTTTCATTAAAAAGCTTCAATGATTTTCTGACAGTAGAGCTATCAGTTGAAAGTTTCTTTGCAATAGCAGATTCCAACTCTACGGCACGGTAAAGCTTCTCTTTTGTCTGGCATTTTTGAACTCACTCCTTCTTTACAAAAACAATTGAAGTGCCTTGGTTATTCTATTAACCCAATCACCTAATTGGAGTTACTTTTCCGAAAATATAATTATGTTTAAAAATATGTTTCTATAATCACGCTCCACCCTGTAAAAGGAAAAATCTGAAGTGTATCAACAACAACTACCTACAAATTTCAGTTCTTTCTTCTAAAAATCGATTCAGGTTTCTAAATTTTTCTCAAATCTGAAGTAAAATTCAATGTTCCACCTTAGTTTCAGTGGCTATCCAGAGTATCCATTCTTTCTAGTTAAACCAACCGCTAGATAAATTTACATATCAAATCTACATATTCAACCTCTAAATAACTTTTCTCTCTTTTTTTCTAGTGGTACAGGCGTCCCTATAATGATGTTCTACACTCAAAAATACAGATCAAGTAGCCTAGTATTTTTGAAGTATTTAAATATAAAAACTTAAAGAATGACACTATTAGAACGGATAAATGTGTAATTTAATTACTGCAGTGAATTGGGTATATAACTTGTTTTATTTAATGATTCAGGCCAATTTCTTTGTACAAACTTGACAAAAGGACGCCTGTACTAATCATAATTACAATTTATAATATTTTCTATAACAATAATCTTTTTAACAATTTTATATCATCCACATGCTATTCTAGCTTTTCCAGGACATTAAGCCTATTTAATAATAATCTTGTTGCATAGTTCTACAGTAATAGAATAACATTAAATATTGCTGAGATACCTGTCGTCCATAGTTATTTTCGTTAGTTAAACTTCACCATCTCGCTCTATGATGAAAAAGGAAGCACCTAAATGAGGTATAATTGAACCTATGCAAGCACGAAAGGTCATCTAGGAATGAAATATACAAACTATAAACGCAAATAATCAAATAACATTTCTTTGAAACCGCATCATCCTCTTCGAAGTAAGAGAACTTTTCATCTTAGATTAATGCCTAATAGTTCTGAACCTACAAGGATAAACAGCAACAGGATGACGCTCAGAAGTTGAAAAGTAGAAGCCAATATTAAAAGACATCTATTTAGTCTGAAGTAGCGCTTTGATATCGTCTAAAGCTCTCTCCAGGCTTCGTCCAAAGTCCAAAGTTGAAGTTTTCTCACAGGAATTGAATGCTGATAAACAAAACACGATCGTGTCTGGATGTGGGTTGTAAGAAGCACCGTAGCCATCTGAGCACACGGGACCGTATCCCATCCAGGAATCAGAAAGTGTAGGTACCTACAGTAGGAATATTAATAAACAATGTTAGTTTCAATTTTTATAGTTGGTTTATGAATGATGATATAGATGGTGTTGTGACAACACATATCTTCTCATATTCTGAAATTACCGCGGAACTTTTTCTTGCAATTCCGCTATTTTATATATAATTTGAAGAAGGATGTTACAATTGAGAAAATATCACGGTATTAAAGCAAATAAGGTACCTATAAGGTTCCAATAATTTTTTAGGATCTGCAGCTTGTCTGTATTCATACATAGCTAATTGGCTGATCAGTTTGTTTATTTGATATTTTTAGATGGGTAGTTGTTAAAGATTTGGTAGTCACTATGATATTTCTTATTTAATTGCCCACCACCTTCTATCATTCAGCCTAACCATATTCGCATGTAATATATTCAGAATACATTCATTTTATATGATTTTGAGATAAATGTATATAGAATTACGTAGATGTATATACCTGCAACTTTCATCTGGAATAAAACATACCTGACTCGTTGACAATTTAAAATGAGCAGATTCTTGGAAAGATGAATTAGCAAACATCTCAGGTGTCGGGAGACTCATCTCTTTAGAAACTTCTCTAAGCCCAAGAAGGTGATTGTCAATTCCCCTTCCAAGAATGTTGTCCACCATTATCTCCGTCTGTATCGTAATAGCCGCCTTGAACTTATTTTGACGGTCAGCAGCCTGCGAATGTTGGTAGTTAATTTTATAATTGATCGGAATATGAAGTAACTATAGGAAATACCCGCCAATTTGTTAAACAAGAAGAAGAAACGTAAAACTTGTTCATAGAATAATATA
Source organism: Caprella mutica (assembly GCA_947561585.1). NCBI lineage: Eukaryota > Metazoa > Arthropoda > Malacostraca > Amphipoda > Caprellidae > Caprella > Caprella mutica. The sequence goes on along the minus strand of CANNZV010005689.1, from coordinate 14,033 downwards.
TTCAAGCTACTCACAGGTCCATTGATAACCATAGCTTCACACCATTCAAGAACCTCAGGAGTGTTGGCCCTGATTGCATCCACTCTTCCATGTCTGAACCGACGAATGCTGGCAGATTCATAAGTGCTTGTGAGGTGACCTTGTGTTCTGAAAAAAATGTACAATTAACATAAATTCTAGTATAGTCTTTCCTGCTAAACTATAAAGTATTATTCTATTAATTTTGTACCTGAAGTAGGCAAGCTGTAAGGCTAATTGAATGAACGCATCTGGTGAGCACTTGTTCTTCTTGATGTAATTTCTTCCGTAGCCTGTGTACCTGAGAATCCTGAAGTCTAAATCTTCAACAAGTCTGAAAAATAGAATACAGTTTTATACATTGGAGATTTATGTGCAATTGTATTTCTCGTACACAGTTTAAGTCTCTTGTACCTACCTATCTACATTGCAAGACGACTCTTGTATTCTTCGGTCTATGACTGGCGATATTTTCCACTCAAGTTTTGTGAGGTTCATTTTTGTTTCTTTCTTTTCATCCTGTTCCTCCTCTTCACCAATTACTTCCACAGGAGTTTCACTCGTTTGACTTAATTGGTGAAGAACCTGCTCTACCAGTTGAATCACCACGATGCCCTCTGCGGCAGAGTGCTCGTAGCAAAGCCCGCACCAACCGTCGGGAGTTACACAGAACTAGTCGAAGAAGGTATTGTTAACGAATTAACATATATAAATAGTACAAGTATTAGGGGTTTTCAGTTAAATGGATTGAAAAGATTTGCAAAAATTATGCAAATGATCATCGTTATGAATGTATTAATCTATACTATACAGGGTCGTGCAGCTAAATTGGGACTAACTTTAACAGCACATATCTTCCGTAATTTCTAACCTATGACTAAATTCTTTTTTACAGACAATCTTTAAGCCCTTTGCTATAATATTTCAGATTAAGTTCTAGCATATTTCGCTAAAATATGGCGGAATTAGCGCGAAGAACGACCATATGTGAAATGAGACGCGCCGGGAACTCTGTTTCAGACATTATTAAGAGTACTGGCTATGCGAAATCGACTGTTTATCGAGTTGTTACTGCTTTTGATGCCAAGGGTAAGGTTCAGAGAAGTCGACACAGTCCCCGCAGTGATCGAAAGAGAACCAAAACATTCCTTGCTGGGCTGAAAAGGACGTTGAAGTCAGACCCAAGCCAGCCGATGTCAAAACTGGCACAAAAGCGCAGCGTGAGTCGTAGCACCACCAGCAGGGCAGTCAAGGAAGACCTTGGTATGAAGTCATACGTAAGGAGAGTCCATAACCTCCTTACTACCCGCTCCAGAGCCCTCAGAGCTGAAAGATGCCCAAAGCTTCTGAACCATCTGAAACACAAAGGAGGACATGTCCGCGTTTTTGTTGACGAGAAAAAGTTCGTTGTTGATGAGGTTGAAAATCGCCAGAACACTCGGGTAGTTGCCTCCGATCGTTCAGGAGTTCCTCCTGTGATGCAGAGCAAAAATCCCGCTTCTGTGATGGTTTTTGCAGCCGTCGCAAGTGATGGTAAGGTGATGCCTCCTCATTTCATCGAAGCGGGCCTTAAAATCAACACAGCGGAGTACTTGAAAATTCTGAAAGATGTTTTGATGCCGTGGATACGTAGGAATTACGACCCCTTCAAAGTGATGCTCGTTCAAGACTCTGCGCCCGCGCATGGAGCAAAGAAAGTTCAGGTTTTCCTGAAGGAGAATATTCCTTTGATGGTCCCGAAGGATATTTGGCCCAGCAGCTCCCCAGATCTGAATGTTTGTGACTATTGGCTGTTTGGCGTCATTGAGGAAGAGTCAAACGTAACTTCACATGCAAGTGTCAACTCTCTGAAGGCCGCCATTCGTCGGGCATTTCGTAATCTTGACCCCGAGGATGTAAAAAGGAGTTGTTCACGGTTTCGCTCAAGAATCTCCCAAATTATTGACGCAAAAAGTAGTCACATAGAATGATTTTGTTCTGTAGACAATAACGAACAAATAAATACAAGTAAAAATTACATTTAATCATTATTTGCCTTTCAAAATAGCGAATTTTAAAAAAGTTATGTTAGTCCCAATTTAGCTGCACGACCCTGTATATTATGATTTAACATATTCAATTCATATTTCAAATTTAAAATCTGAAGAATATTAATAACATATTCTGTATTAAGATGAATGAGAAAACCTTACCTGTATTGTCTTATCAAACCACCTGTTGGCTGAGTTATGGGCTGAACCTCCGCCGTGTATCATCTGATGCCCCGCATTCACTTCATCTCGGAGACTCGTCTGAGAGAGATGGTAAACAGAATTGAGAAGAGAAATATTGATTATCTGAATTAATATTTGCAATAATTTCATAGGCACATTCAGAGGTGGTCACAGATGACCTTCTCACCTTCTTCGGTTCAGGTGGAGGTTGACTCCCTGCCGTGAAGCTACTCTGCCTCTTGGTCAGAGAAGCCTTGTGACTTGTCCTTGTCGTCAGGTTGAATTTGCTAGCGAGGGGTTCGTCAATGCAGAGCATCAGAGTTGAGGATTCGATACTCAGAAGATTGTTTAGGTTTGTTTGCTCTGAAAATTAAATAATGAGCTAATTTCTTTTCTTTTAATGTTATTAGCTACATCAATAGAATAAATATCATGAGCTCTATTATTAATGCAAAATAAAATATGTTTATGATAAAAAGATTAATGTATAACATACCCCCGATAAGGATTTGTCTACTCTGAGCCCAAGTTCTTCTATTATCCCCCGTCATGATGCCTATGGGTGGTGGATCTGGTCCTTCGTACTCCTCCACATCTTTCATCACGAGAAGAATCTGTTCTACTAGCTCATCAGTCGTTAAAACAACCCCTTCCACCACAACATCTACTCGGAACATCTGTCAAAAAATTGAAAGAAGTGGTATAGCGTCTTTGGTGGTCGGGTTTAATTGATTCCCGGTCTTAATTATTTGTTACTATACACTATTCACATAGAATTTAATTAGCGGCTTAACGAACAGCAAAATTATCAAAGTTACTCTTATATTATTCTATATACCAGGAGGAATAATTGCGAGCAATGTTCCACACTTATTTAGCTTATTATAAGTTAAAGTTGTAATATAATCGGAGCACAAGCATACTCTGCTCTTACTACGTCTCTGATTTATGACAATTAAATAATAAATGTCACTTTTATTTCTCCTGGTATAATAAACATTTTTGGAGAGCAACTTTGGAAATATGGATGATCGATTTTAGTTAAAGTTTTCGCCGTTACTGGTGGTATAGATTGAGAATCATTTCAAGGTAAGTAATATAGGCTACGTCATTTTGAATATATCTTTTAATCTGCCCCACCTGCATAAATTATGGCAAAAGCAGATTTACTGAAGACGACAAACTAAATTACCAAAGTTACTCCTAAAATATTTTCTATACCAGGAGAAAAAAAAGCATGTCTTGTCACACACTTTCGATTGCCATAAGACTGAGTGATAATAATTTTATTTTGCAATTAAACTTTTTTTGTTGCATAAATGCTAATTTAAAAACATTTTTTGTTAATTATTTGAATATAAATGATTGAATTTCATGTTAGCTGAACTGTAATATTTCTATTAGTATGTTTTGTAACTGTATTTACACCAATAATAAATGTAGGGGAAGATGGTCATCAATGTGAAAAAAAAACAGTATGTAAAATAATAAAAATCCACGTGTACTTCATGATTGTTTAATGACCTGGCAAGGGGGTATGGGAGGCGGCACGCCCCCATTACACATATATCAGCATTGAAGTAATAAATTGAAAATATCACGGAAACTGAAAATATATCCCATATATGTATTTCGAGGGGCGGGCCGCCCCCCGAGCCCCCCTGCCAGGTCAATAATCAATCATGAAGTGTGTCGAACAAAAAACATAGAAAGATTGATATTTCATTTACTATGGGCAAAGTATGAAAAATAAAAAATTCATGTGTAATATAGATATTCCTCTATAAAATGAAACTAACTCGAATGCTATCACATATTCTGTTGACTAGAAAAAAATTAAATAAAAAACAAATAAAAATTGTCCCATTTTATAACAGCACTGGTGAACAATGGGACATGCCCTGATGAACGATGGGACAGTTGATCAAACTTGTTTATTGTTAAGGTTATGGTCAAATTTCAAGTTCGAATTATCTCTTCATTTTGTCCCACACTCAGTTGCTACATATAATATCAGTTCAATGTACTCTAGCCCCACCGATGCCATGTCAGGGACATTTGTAAAATTAAGCTCATTGCACTCGAATCTTCGCCTAACATCAATATTTCGTATTTATCTTTTTCATGCTTTTGGCCAACAGAATACGTTTTAGAAATCAAATCAAACTCTACAAGTTCAAAAACCTTCATTTCAAACGTTTTCGGTAGAGATTTAAGTTCTTCAGACGAATGGATCAGTTAAATTAAGAGTTTATACCAGACCAAGAACAATAGTTCACAGGCCATCTACGGCGGATACTTCATGAAGTGATTTCGAAGGCCTTATCCTTAGTGGCACCAACAAAAAGCTCTTCTTTTTCTGGTGTATCCGTTGCAATCATGCTGCGTCTTTTTCTTTTATTAGTGCAATTTGTTTTCTATGCAGTGATTTGTGATGACCTCAGATTGCTAAAGCCCTTGAACATGGTCGAAAGTCTGGAAGCTCTATTTCTACAAGAAGCCCTGAAGCTACAGTTCACGTTATTGTATCAAAAATCGATATTTACTGATTCATATGGTATAACTAGACAGTTTGGTTGACAATAAGGCACTGTCCCATTGTTAACCAAATTTTCTGTCCCAATGATCACCATGGCGCCATTTTGAAAACATATGGATATAGCAGCTCAACTACAAAAGTATAAAGGCAATCCTTTCATATGATCATATTTCACATATTAATTAATATTATGTAAAAATGCAGTAAGCATTATATGTTTAATTAACAGATTTATAACAATTGAAACAAGGTACAAAAAATTTAGTTTTCCACCTCTAAAACACGTTTTCGCTTTTACACAGGGCTGACAGCAGCTCAACCGCTGAATGAAATGCGAATGAATGCACTGAAGTATGCCTAATCTACCACTAAGATTTTATTACAAATTACCCTCAAATAAAAAAGTTATTCAGCATGTCCCATTGTTCCCAGTGTCTCATTGATGACCATCCTCCGCTATTCTAAGAGTATACCCAGAAGTAGTAGACGACGCAAAAATATGACGTCACCAAAACAACACATTTCTTGTTCGTGACTGAGCAGTTCATAATTCCTCGTATTTGCATGTTAATATCGAGAAGTTTAAAGTCATTTAATAAGGGTTTCGTATAAAAGAAAAGCGAAAATGGCGATTGAACCACAAAATTGAATATATAGATATAATTCAGTCGTGTTTTTATTGTTCATTTCTTTTACTTATCTATAAAAAATAGGGTCTTGAACATATTCTACCTAGGAGCCTAAACTAGTGCTAATTAACTGCTAAACTGTAGTTCCTATGAATAACAATTAAGGAATGAAATAATGGAAATACAATTCAACCAATACCTAGTTAGTAATTTATAAGAAAAAAATTAAATTTAGAAGTGCTAAGTTTAAGTAGGTTTTCCCATGTTTCAAAGTGTGGTCAGAGTCGCCATTACCAGTCACCCGGTGTTCACGTCAAACTAGATTTGATGAGCTGATTACCATACCCTATATGTTACTGTACCATGAGTATACCGAGACATAACTATAACTGGGAATCAAATGACCAGGAATCAATTAACCGGAAATCAAATAGTATGGGAATCAATCGACTAAGAATCAGATGACCTAGACATAGAGTCTGTTAGTTATTAGTTAGGAAACCTTAACTTTAAAAGCTGTTCCAATTTTTGTTCATGACATTATTCTTATTCAACGTTCCTGTTGACATGAAACATTGAACTAAAAATTTAGGAAAATAGGTTGAAGTTAACTGTTTTGAAATTAAATTTTAGAAGTGATGAAAATTGTTCTAAATAAGCTTCTTAACAATTAAGTACTTTGTTTGAAAGATAAAGCGGTATCAATAAATGTAAATATGTTCTCACTTACATGGTTCTTATGAATTACTATGATGTGCTGGTTTGCTAAAGTTTGGTCAGCAAATGACAGAAGTTTGTCTCGCGGTATTCCTGGTCTTCGGTAGGATGTGAAAACTCGTGAGTACTGAGCCATGCACATTGGCTGGTTGCGTTCTCGAGCACTGCACCGATCCACTTCTAAATCCCCTCTGTAATGGTTGCTCAAATTAGATGAAATTTATTACTCTAATAGTATATTGTACAACCATTTTTTATCATATTGAAAATTAAACATCATTAAAAGCTTTAAACTTTGGATTTATAAGTATTTAACTGTCAGAGAAGTGCGTATAAAACAGAGTTCGAAAGTTTGTATTGTATTTAGCGTTTAGACACATGTCTATTACTTCAAGCTACATCTGTAATTCAGTTGCAAATATTTTGAATCTTATTGAGAAATGACTTCTGTGTTAAATACGTTTACTAAGTGAAGAAAAGTTTACTGACATGTAAATACGTTCTTTCATCTCCAAAGCAGCCAGAATGAGTCTTGCTGCGAAGAGGGCCATATCCTTAGAGTCTGAGAATGGCTGAAGAGGAAACACCATCCCTGGGTTACTGTTCACTGGTAGTGGAGAAGAGATGTTCAGGTACATGTCCTCCAGCCACCATTGGTAGATCTGACAACAGTTTGAAAAATTAGAAGAGACAACGCAAATTACATTCTAAATCTCAAAATTGATCATCTGAAAATTTGTGAATGATCTGTATGTCTTTCAAATTCATTCACCATTCTCTTCACTGTCGTAACTTTTACTTTCATACTGTCATTGCTCAGATCTTCACATTTCATTTTAAATTATTAATATTCTCAATCCTCATAACCTTTACTCTATTTCTGAAAACATTTTTCTTCCTTCAAATTCTCTTTTCCATCACCACTTCTCTCTTTCCTCACCCAATTCTCTCTTTCCTCACCCAATTCTCTCTTCTCTCACCAAATTCTCTCTTCCCTCACCCAATTCTCTCTTCTCTCACCCAATTCTCTCTTCCCTCACCCAATTCTCTCTTCCCTCACCCAATTCTCTCTTCCCTCACCCAATTATCCATGGCATCATGACGCTTAATGAGCTCCTCTTGCAGTTTTTCTCCAAGGCCTCCAGGTTTCCCGAACTCATTGACGATTGTTTCTGTTTCTTTGTAGTCCTCCTCCTTCAGGACGCACTTCAGATGCTTCAAGTACCAGCTGAGGGTGTGACCCAGGGCGGGTACGGGTAATTTCGGCACCAGGGGGTACTGAGGGAAAGGGGGGCATTAGTCAAGGGGACTTTGATGAGGGGTGAGATACTAGAATGATTAGTGATGTTCCATGGAGATATGACTATGGATAGACTTTTATCAGAGAGTAATTTGCTTGTTCGAAGATTGAATTTTAATAATTTACGATCGTCTCATTTGAGAATAATATTAAAAATAATTTTCTGCATACAATCAAATGGATATAATTCAGGGAAGATTCATTTTTTTTCCTGTCATAAATGAGAGTCTTTCTGTTCAGAAAAGTGAGATGCACACTATTGTTATCATTAAATTGATTCACAACGGTAGATTTCTCAGATCCTAGAGGTGTTGAAATGAGGCAACAAACTATTCTAGGTATTTAATTGATAAGAAACAACAATGCTTTCGGTTTTATAATGCAACTCTCTTTCTATTTTCGTAGAGTAAGTGTTTTGGCAGTGTTGTACCTATTTAACTGTTAAGAGGTTTCTTATGTTTTCAGTCCGGAACAACACTTTGCTAATGTGAGAATCAACAAATGATGAACAGAATAGAAGATCTGAGACTTCAAACCCTAACTTAAATGTGAAACATTTATAACTAGATTATGTGCACTCGGTAGAGCTCATACCTTCGCCTCCGCTTTGACCTGTTCTCTTCCAAAATTGAGGAAACTCCTAACTGGAGAATAACCAATCGTCCCACCAAGTTTCATGCAATATGGTACAATACTTTTTGAGTTATAAATGACCTTGACCTTGACCTTTGACCGGATCGCTTCCAAAATTCTACCAGATCGTTCCTAGTCATTGACCAATTGTACCATCAAATTTCAGACAATTTGGTTGAATACTTTTTGAGTTACAAATGGCCTTGACCTTGATCTTTGACCTTTGACCTGATCACTCCCAAAATGTATCAAAAAGGTTTCTGCATTTTGACCAATCGTTCCACCAAGTTTCATTTAATATGGTTCGATACTTTTTGAGTTATAAATGACCATGACCTTGACCTTTGACCGGATCAATCCCAAAATACTAGCAGCAGCTCACTGAACATGGACCAATCGTTTCACCAAATTTCAGGCAATTTGGTTGAACACTTTTTCAGTTAAGCGAATAACAAGATGATAAATAAATAAATAAATAAATTCCGATGAAAATATAACCTTCCGCAAGATTGCGAAGGTAATTATAGGGTTATCAATAAAATTATTCTCTATGTTTCTTGAGCAATTTAGCAACTGATTTGTAAAAAAACTTATCAGATTCTGAATTTAATCATATTTTATATTCAAATGTCGTAAATACGATTCATAAAGTAGTGGAAAATAGTTATTTAAAAGTTATCGTATAAATGAAAAATTAGCTAATCCATCCCTTGCTACAACTAAGAGTCTTTTCTCGTGTTACCGATGGAGACTGATGGTGAGTGCTGATCTAAACTGATGGCTGATGTGTCACTGGATCAAGAGATAAATGGACCAAAGTCTATTTTCATCATCATCATTTACATTAATTTACTGCTATTCGATTTGTGGACCAAGTAAGCATTAATGCTGTATAATCTAATAGAATATTTAAAATCAAGATGATATGTTTTTAAAATGAAAGTTGTTCTAGAAATATCGTCAATCTATATTCTTCAAGAAAAGTCAATCTAAGTATAAACTAATGCTTCATGCTTACTATTGTCTACTTTTCAAATAGAACAAATAGAAAAAAAGTTTCAGCCTTGTTTTGAACGAGGAAGTCATCAGTGTGAAGTATTGCCAAAAATGTTTCCCTATGTACTAATAGTAAAAAAGTTATTAAAAAAAACAGATACAATATTGCAATACAAGAACATTTGGACAAGGACATTACTTAAATCTAAAGCTTACTGCACAAGGAGTCGCCTCTGAAAGGTTTGACGCCTTTGAGGAAGCCCGGGATCGAACAGTCTGAGGTCGGGGTGGTTGGGGTGAGACTGGCATGGCCCCTCCTACAGCCTCCACTGGGGTACCCCTAGGAGAGCCTCGGGGTGATCCAGATGGTGAACTAGTCTGTAGGTTGGAGATCTCTGGTGAGCCTGACCATGACAGATATCGTGAGAGGTAACCTGCGGAGTATGAACATCAGTTTGTATTGGAATGGGATCCAATGAGCATCATATGATGTTTTAAATTAAATTATAAACAGTAATACAAAAGCAAACTAGCAAACTATAGAAATTAGTTTGAATGTATAATAATACATATTGTTATTCATGGCACATTTGTAGCTAAGCCTGTTTAAAGTATGTTTTTGCATGCAGCGATTGTTGCAATCATCGCCCAGCGATTATTGCAGAGCAGTAGTTCAATGTATTCGTATAGCTGGGCATTCTTCGCTAAGCGATAATCGCAAAAATCGCTGCAGGCAAACCATATCTTTAACCCTTTAGTTAATTTAATTTATTTATGTAGTATATGAAAACTTTACCACATAGTCTAGTTAAATATCCCGTAGCTCTTAAAAACAAAAGTATATTGTACTTAATTGGATTTGATATGTATTTACTTTGTGTCTATCAAATGGCCTTTCTATGCACGTTTTCATTCAGCCATTATTGGGCAATCATCGATGAGCGATCATCGCTCAATAATAGGATTGCCTTAAAATAGTGCTCAGCGATAATCATTCGTTCCAAAACAGCTCCATAGGAATAGCATTGAAGTAAAATGAATATAATCACGAGCAATGTACGGATGACTGAGAAGGTAGTAAATGAATAGCCTATCTTAAGATTAAGTGGTCGTACAGGTCACTTACGCGAACCCATGGTCGTTATTCGACCGATTCGACCGGGTGAATCCTGTCCAGACTCCGACATCTTGGTGGGGAAAGCTGGGGAGAAAAGTTAGCAAATGATATTATCAGTTAAATAAAGTAAATTATATTAATATTAATTTTAAGACAGATATTACTCAAACATATCAAGTTAGAGTCTATTTACAATTGTCCTCTCTTTTTCCACTTTACTGTCGCATTTCTCTCTTTACTTTCGTCTATTTCTCTCTTTTCCCTTTTTAATGTCATCTATTTCTCTCATTTCCCTCTTTTTCTGTCGTATATTTTTCTCATTTCCCTCTTTACTGTCGTTTATTTCTCTCATTTCCCTCTTTTTCTGTCGTCTATTTCTCTCATTTCCCTCTTTTTCTGTCGTCTATTTCTCTAATTTCCCTCTTTTTCTGTTGTCTATTTCTCTCATTTCCCTCTTTACTGTTGTCTATTCTCTCATTTCCCTCCTTATAGTTGTCTATTCTTTCATTTCCCTCTTTACTGTTGTCTATTTCTCTCATTTCCCTCTTTACTGCTGTCGATTTCTCTCAGTTTCCTCTTTAATGTCGTTTAATCCTCTCATTTCCCTCTTTTTCTGTCATCTATTTCTAGTATTTCCCTCTTTACTGTCGTCTATTCCTCTCATTTCCCTCTTTAATATCGTCTATTTCTTTCATTCGCCTTTCACTGTCGTCTTTCCTTCTCTTTTTATTTTTATATACCTAACTAATTGCTCATTTTAATTTTACACTCTAATATTTTCACCTCAATCTCAATAGAAAACAAAACTTATTAATAAAGTTGAATCATCCTTATTAAAACTTAAAAACAATTAAGTTCCTCCACTTTGTTTCAACAGCATTTATTATAAAGGGTTAAAGTAATAAGAGAATCAGGATTATTTTTGAGAAATACAAAATTACGTGACAGCAGCTGTAATTGATGAATAACTAGCATTTGCTGAGTAAATAAAGCATCAGACAATTAGTGAGAGTAAATATTACATAAGTGAGAATAAAATGAACATCCACAGAGGATGAATGATGAGATTAGAATAAATATTCCCAGAAGATGAATAATGATAATAAAATCAATATTTATCCAGACAAATCACGACATTCAAGGCAGACGGTAAGACCAGACAATAACTAAAATAAACTAAACTAAATCAGTAAATCTCGTCAAACACTTCTTAAACTGTTTGTCTCACTTAACTAGTGTCTTCAAACAGATTATAGTGTTTGCGTCCACACGCTCGTATGATGTTTGTCAAACTGATTGACAAACATTGGTTTGATATTTGATTGTATTATACATTGGTTTGATATTTGATCGCATTTAAGCCAAATCATGAAATTACTCAATATACATGAAGAGTTATAACTAATCACCATCATATAAAATTATACAATAACTTAGTTCTCGATTCTATTATCTCACAAACAATTTTCCAACATGTTGTAAATCTTCAAAACATCGAATTTATTGTTTCAAAACATTAAAATGGAAAGTTTTATCTAGTTTGACGAAGTGTTTGGTAGTGTGTACTGGCGTGTAATTCGCGTGACTATATTATCTACACTTTCTTAACCCTAATGAGTTGGACGTGTGTTTTCTAAGAATATCCTTTTTAAATTACTTTGATCTTTCATATTATTCCTTTAAATTTTTCGGCTTCTCTTGACTTTGTACCTACATAAATACTAAATATTTAATAATTAAAAAGTTAAAAAATATTTACGTATCGGCGTAAATCACGTATATTAGGAAGTTAATTGTAATGTGCTGACGTGTGGCGACGTAGGTATAAAAATAAATACAGCTTAGTACCCACTAAACACACATCAGTCCATATGTTTTCAGTTTTCATGGAGAACACATACACGCGCGAGAAACACACCCTCTCTTCCACCCAATCACAGATCTGCTCTCTCAGTTGCCAATGTCTTATATACCTACATATTTATTTCTCCTTATATGTTCAATATTTTTACTTCAAATTTTGTACACATTAGTTAAGTATATGTACTAACAACTAGTAAAAAATAAAGTACTGTAGGTTTATAAATAAGACATGTGTGACTAATAGCCAAGCCTTTCGATACCTTCTGAACGTCAAACTCATTAGTTTTAAACAAATCTATAGTAACAAAAACCATTCTATGACTAACAAAAACCGATATTTGAATAGCAAGAACCAATTTTTGACCGGATAATTTCGTAGTAGTGACGTCATAACTTTTAATCTAAGTCGAATTCGGAATTTGTGCGATATATATACTGTTGCCTTAAGTTCCAACGATACCAAGAAGAAATTGAAGAATATGATACAGGTTGACTCTCAAGAAATGGAAAAATTAAAGACCACAGTAGGGATTTTGTAACGAAATGGACACTATTTTGTTGCAATAGTCCTTCCGCATCCAATGATACCCGTATTTAAAATTGACGAAGTAGATACATTTCTTTCATCCAACTAAAATCTCAGTTTCTTCATCCAACTGTAAGAATAATGTTAGTTAGGAAGAATTTATCTTTCTGAGCAAAAAGTATATTAGTAAAATGAAGAATTAGATAATTCTAGACATTATAATTATATGGGTTGGAATTGCACATAAAAATGTACTATTGGTCCTGAGAAGCTAATGGGATTGCAGTTAAATACTCCATCCACATCTATACTCTTAAGTGATGCTAATTTCACAAAGCATAATTTTCTAATTTTTTTTTTCGTCGTGTATCCAGATCAATTTTAAAATATCCATAGGCATTGCAATTAGTAATGTTTCTTTTAAAAATGTGAAATTGATGAACTGTGAAAAAGCAGTGATTATTTTCTCTGATAGTACATCATCACAGTGACTCTTTTCTCTGATAGTACATCATCACAGTGACTCTTTTCTCTGACAGTACATCATCACAGTGACTCTTTTCTCTGATAGTACATCATCACAGTGACTCTTTTCTCTGATAGTACATCATCACAGTGACTCTTTTCTCTGATAGTACATCATCACAGTGACTCTTTTCTCTGATAGTACATCATCACAGTGACTCTCTCCTCTGATAATACATCATCACAGTGACTCTTTTCTCTGATAGTACATCATTACAGAGACTCTTTTCTCTGATAGTACATCATCACAGTGACTCTTTTCTCTGATAGTACATCATCACAGAGACTCTTTTTTCTGATAGTACATTATCACAATGACTCTTTTCTCTGATAGTTCATCATCACAATGACTCTTTTCTCTGATAGTACATCATCACAGTGACTCTCTTCTCTGATAGTACATCATCACAGTGACTCTTTTCTCTGATAGTACATCATCACAGAGACTCTTTTCTCTGATAGTACATCATCACAGTGACTCTTTTCTCTGATAGTACATCATCACAGTGACTCTTTTCTCTGATAATACATCATCACAGTTACTCTTTTCTCTGATAGTACATCATCACAGTGACTCTTTTCTCTGATAGTACATCATCACAGTGACTCTTTTCTCTGATAATACATCATCACAGTGACTCTTTTCTCTGTTAGTACATCATCACAGTGACTCTTTTCTCTGATAGTACATCATCACAGTGACTCTTTTCTCTGATAGTACATCATCACAGTGACTCTTTTCTCTGATAGTACATCATCACAGTGACTCTTTTCTCTGATAGTACATCATCACAGTGACTCTCTCCTCTGATAATACATCATCACAGTGACTCTTTTCTCTGATAGTACATCATTACAGAGACTCTTTTCTCTGATAGTACATCATCACAGTGACTCTTTTCTCTGATAGTACATCATCACAGAGACTCTTTTTTCTGATAGTACATCATCACAATG
>CANNZV010005688.1:0-24421 GCA_947561585.1 Caprella mutica | reverse complement strand
CAAATACTATTGAAAAAACAATTATTTTCAATTCAACTTAGAGAATTAGAGTAGCTACATTCAACGCTATTGAAAATAGGTAGAATGGTAAAGATTTTACTTTCAAAAACGTGCCCGTGAAATAAGTGTCTCCGCCATATTGAACAGCAGTTGTCCGCTAGATGGCTTCCTGCTACCCAATCGGAAGTTAGCCATATTGCAGCAGTAGCTAGTGAATATTACACTATTTACACAGGCTACCACAAACTACAAAGAGATGATTCTTATTGGCTATTGTGACAGAGCTACTCTGATATCATTAACTGTAAGTATAGGTATAACTACTTAGGTATCATCAAATTAAATAGGTAGTTTAATCAAATTCCTATATCGTTTTACTAAATTAGGTCCGTAGGCACTTGATATCGAGCAATCTAGTATCTTAATAAACAATGAAAAAATGAATACATGTTGCAATAGTACCTACCTTGTTACGTACCTATGAGTAGATATGTTATTAATTTTACTCTCTTACAGTTATATTGGCTTATCTTTATTATTGTTTAGGTATGCTTAGTTACCTTTGTACTAGGGCTAGTTACGAATTATCGGTCAGTTCCATATCTTCGATCATATGAAAAACTATAATAGGAGCTACCTATCTCTAGACTATAGGTAGGGTAAGTTACGCTTTGTCGGTCGGTTTCACATGTTCAGTCATATAAGAAAAAACTATATACCTAATCGGAAATTTATTTTTATTGGTATCCATGTTAAGGTATCATGGATACCAATAAAAGTAATAATTTTTATATATTTTTTCTTATATGACCAATAACGTGATTGTGAAACTGTCAGATTATTCGAAACTTACCTACCCTAGGTACCTATTAATTATTATTGAATTCTTGTATTTATTAATGTATTATGGATGGTAACGGTGTCATATCATGGATATAAATTATTTAAACATTAGGCTAATTAATTCTTGTTAGGTACTACCCATGTACCTAAATCGTTTTCTCTTCTGAGTCTATGACCGAAGATGTGGAACTGACCGATAATTCGTAATTTGCCCTAATATCAAGTTAGCTATGACAATTCATATTATTCATGCCTATAAATTATAAAGTCATCAGTCTTGCCAATAGCTTTTTCTACTGTCAACTGATAGGTAAAATAAAAGTAATAATTAATGAGGTGATATAGTGAGTACCTAGAAAAATGACCTGCTGATAGGTATAACTGTGATCGAATTGATTCACTTCAGGGCAACTTTTTGATAACTCTATTTCTAGTAATGCATGAGTCATGATTTGAATTGAAATGTATATATTATAATTTATAGCTATTGTTAATATTATCCCTCCCCATAATAAAGAGCAATGTGTTTTTATAAATACATATATAAATCCATCATGCTCAAGAATTTTTTTATAAAACTTAGTTTTCTTATACTAGATATCTTCCAAATACTCATAAATTTTCCAAATACTCCAAAATTTTCCGAAAACTACCAAATTTTCCTAAAACTAGAAAATTTTCCGAAAACATTAAATTCTCCGAAAACATTTAATTTTCCGAAAACATTAAATTTTCCTAAAACATTTAATTTTCCTAAAACATTTAATTTTCCTAAAACATTTAATTTTCCGAAAACATTAAATTTTCCGTAAACATTAAATTTTCCGAAAACATTAAATTTTCCTAAAGCATTAAATTTTCCAAAAACATTAAATTTTCCGAAAACATTAAATTTTCCGAAAACAATAAATTTTCCAAAACATTAAATTTTCCAGAACATTAAATTTTCCAAAAGCATTAAATTTTCCGAAAACATTAAATTTCCGAAAACATTAAATTTTCCGAAAACATTGAATTTTCCGAAAACATTAAATTTTCCGAAAACATTAAATTTTCCAAAACATTAAATTTTCCAAAACATTAAATTTTCCGAAAACATTAAATTCCGAAAACATTAAATTTTCCGAAAACATTAAATTTTCCGAAAACATTAAATTTTCCGAAAACATTGAATTTTCCGAAAACATTGAATTTTCCGAAAACATTGAATTTTCCGAAAACATTGAATTTTCCGAAAACATTGAATTTTCCGAAAACATTAAATTTTCAGAAAACATTAAATTTTCAGAAAACAATAAATTTTTCGAAAACAATAAATTTTTCGAAAACACTAAATTTTCCGAAAACACTAAATTTTCCGAAAACTCAAACTTGTCCGAAGATCAAATTTTCTCTCAAGAAACTCATCCAAATTCATCCAAAACCTCAATTCTTTCAAAAACTCAAAATTCTTCCAAAAACTCAGAATTCTTCCAAAAACTCAGAATTCTTCCAAAAACTCAAAATTCTTCCATAAACTCAAAATTCTTCCATAAACTCAGAATTCTTCCAAAAACTCAAAATCTTCCAAAAACTCAAAATTCTTCCAAAAACTCAGAATTCTTCCAAAAACTCAGAATTCTTCCAAAAACTCAAAATTCTTCCATAAACTCAAAATTCTTCCATAAACTCAAAATTCTTCCATAAACTCAAAATTCTTCCAAAATTCTTCTAAAAACTCAAATTTTCCGGAAACTTAATATTTTACAAAACTATTCCGTTTTCCATTAAAAACCCGTTATTCATAACGGGATAATAACTAGCTTAAATCATAATAGCCAATACAGCTCATGCAATTGTAATCTCATTGTATACCCCTCTCTTACAGTTCCAGCTCTTCTACTCTTAAATGACGAATAACGATGTTCATACTTCATAGCAAATTGGGCTCTCTTCACTGATGTAAATCAAAAAAGAAATAAGGAAGCATGTCACAGTAGCTACTACAGAAAATACGAAATCTTATTATTTTTTGGACAATCTTGATCGAAAAAGCTAGGTGAGTATTGTAGCAATTATATTCTTATGAATAATTCATTAATAATATCTAGTTAATTAGCAATATCTAAAAATTTTTTTTTTTTTTTTTTTTGAAATCATTGTTCAATCTTTCAGATAATTTAGTAATATTTTTAGACACCAATTAATTATTCATTGGTTCTTGAATGAGGCCAAACTTTCGAATGCTACTTCTAATATGCATCCTGCATGCAATAATCTATGGATACATACTTTATTTTAATTTCAGAGCATTAGTGCTCTTTTAACTAATATTAGGGTTAAAGTCTATTCTATTCTTAATTATTTTAATTATATCCAATTCTATTTATTTGCGGCTGCTACATCACTTTAATTTTTGCAGAATAATAGCTAAGCCATTTTCAATTACAGATACTTTGAGACGGACATCTTATAGGAGAATGGCTGTACAACTTCAGAGATCTACTCTGTGGTCGGACTGTGGGTGCGAGGAACAGAAAAATGGACGAGAAGAATGAATGAAGTTATTCCCTTCCTAAGGTTTCCCCTCTATTCGTTAAATCTGGTGTCTCATGTTCAGTATTTGATGAGACTATTTACTCAGCTAAGTTGCAAATTGATGCACAGTTCCACATTTTCGATTAAACTGCGTCCATCGCTTTATTGCAGATCACTATATTGTGAATAATTTTAATATTATTGATCGTACAGTAGTGAAACTTTGGTCACTGGAAGATTGCTTCTATGTTAGTATCTTGCTGAAATATTTTTTCAATCCATGAGAAAATGGGAAAGTTATGAACGTTTATATATTTTGAAGGCATTTTAACTGTCCATCGCTTTATTGCAGCTCTGTGAAAAGGCCAAAAAATGGGCGATTAACTTCTACCGAGAGGGTAAAAATTGTAACAGGTCCTGCAGAAGGGAGGACTCTTCTATATTTAGCTAATGAATTTGGGAGGGATAAGAGAAACATAGTTTCTATTGTGGAAGATCCCGACACCAACCCAAGGAAAGATGAGGGTACGAGGAGAAGCTTTTTCCCCTGGAAATATGCGAAAACTACCCAGGCAGGTTATAAGGCAGCCAAATAATACTAGAGCCTCCATTTTCGACAAGGCTGTCATTGGTTATTCGTCCAAACAGTGTCTTAAATGAGACGAAAAGGAATGTGGAGCCCATTTCCAGGCCTCCTATGGACAAGAACAATGAAGAAAAGGGCATTAGATGTACACAGAATTACATGGAAATAAACTTCCTACTTGTTCTTTTAACAGATGAGGCAAGAGCCACCCTTGATTGTCTGGATGGATGGGTTAAAGTTTGGATCCTACTGGAGCTGTTTATCCACACTGGTTTCGTCGTCAACAAGGAGGCTGTGGCTTTATGTTTTAAGCGGGCATCATTGGTAAAAGGTTAATTGGCTCTTTCCGAGAACCAGAGGGTGTAAACCTAACAATCCAATCCTATATTGCCTCTTTTGTTGAGTACTTGTTCCCTTGGCCTAATAGTTTGCAATTATCTCGTTGGCAAAAGATGATTTTCTTTCATAACTTCGCACAATCTCATGCTTGAAGGGTTACAACTTCTTTCCTCATATCTCTGGGTATCAAGTGAGAGACTCTTATGACTTGATTGCCTTGTTCTCTGGTCTTAAGCCCCATTGAGAATTTCTGACCATTTCATTTGAGACATTACATCCGGACTGTTTTGACGTAACACCAATGACAGCCTTGTCAAAAATGGAGGCACTAGTTCCATTTAGCTGCCTTATGACCTGCCTGCGTATTTTTCGCATATTTCGAGGGGAAATTCTTTTTCTCGTACCCTCATCTCTCCTTGGGCTTGTGTCGGGATTTCCCACAAAAGAAACTATTGTTTTCTTAACCCTTCACAGTTATAAAGCTAAATATAGAAGTGTCCTCCCTTCTGCAGGACCTGCTACAATTTTTACCCTCTCGGTAGAAGTTAATCGCGCATTTTCTGGCCTTTTCACAGAGCTGCAATAAAGCGATGGACAGTTAAAATGCCTTCAAAATACATAAACGTTCATAACTTTCCAATTTTCTCATGGATTCGAAAAATATTTCAGCAAGATACTAAAATAGAAGCAATCTTCCAGTGACCAAAGTTTCACTACTGTACGATCAATAATATTAAAATTATTCACAAAATTGTGATCTGCAATAGAGCGATGGACGCAGTTTATACTACCTATAAAACGAATATATTTAATATAACTTTTCTATACGTTATTTTTATTGGTCACCAATCTAAAATGTTCAATTTTATAATTTTTACTTCTATGATCGAGAATGTGGAAATATCGATAATTCGTAACTGACCCTAAATAGTGAACCTCAAATTATGACTATTCACAATTTGTTTAATAAGCCAGGCGGGGATCTATCCTGAAGCTGTATATGGCTAATGGAAGAGAATGAGAGTAGCGTCTCTTGGGTTTTTACGTGTTGTAATTTTCATTATGGATTGTCTTTTTTTACTTTCACCAAGTTTATAATTTTATTAACGCTACTTGCAGTTTTAGAGGATAATGCTAGAGATATGATCTTCAACTTCGAGGTCTTAGAGATTTTGTGTTAGGTAGACAGGATCGTATAGGCTTTATTTGGAGACAATTTTGTCCTTTATCGTCATATACCTTGGTAAGTGACAGTATTCACGATGCAGCTTTTCTGTATCCATGAGCATTGTCAACTTGCCCTAATCTAGAGACAACTTGCCCTAATCTAGAGACAACTTGCCCTAATCTAGAGACAACTTGCCCTAATCTAGAGACAACTTGCCCTAATCTAGAGACAACTTGCCCTAATCTAGAGACAACTTGCCCTAATCTAGAGACAACTTGCCCTAATCTAGAGACAACTTGCCCTAATCTAGAGTCAACTTGCCCTAATCTAGAGACAACTTGCCCTAATCTAGAGACAACTTGAACTAATCTAGAGACAACTTGCCCTAATCTAGAGACAACTTGCCCTAATCTAGAGACAACTTGCCCTAATCTAGAGACAACTTGCCCTAATCTAGAGACAACTTGCCCTAATCTAGAGACAACTTGCCCTAATCTAGAGACAACTTGCCCTAATCTTGAGACAACTTGCCCTAATCTTGAGACAACTTGCCCTAATCTTGAGACAACTTGCCCTAATCTTGAGACAACTTGCCCTAATCTTGAGACAACTTGCCCTAATCTTGAGACAACTTGCCCTAATCTTGAGACAACTTGCCCTAATCTTGAGACAACTTGCCCTAATCTTGAGACAACTTGCCCTAATCTTGAGACAACTTGCCCTAATCTTGAGACAACTTGCCCTAATCTTGAGACAACTTGCCCTAATCTTGAGACAACTTGCCCTAATCTTGAGACAACTTGCCCTAATCTTGAGACAAGTTGCCCTAATCTTGAGACAAGTTGCCCTAATCTTGAGACAAGTTGCCCTAATCTTGAGACAACTTGCCCTAATCTTGAGACAACTTGCCCTAATCTTGAGACAACTTGCCCTAATCTTGAGACAACTGACCCTAATCTTGAGACAACTGACCCTAATCTTGAGACAACTGACCCTAATCTTGAGACAACTGACCCTAATCTTGAGACAACTGACCCTAATCTTGAGACAACTGACCCTAATCTTGAGACAACTGACCCTAATCTTGAGACAACTGACCCTAATCTTGAGACAACTGACCCTAATCTTGAGACAACTGACCCTAATCTTGAGACAACTGACCCTAATCTTGAGACAACTGACCCTAATCTTGAGACAACTGACCCTAATCTTCAGACAACTGACCCTAATCTTCAGACAACTGACCCTAATCTTCAGACAACTGACCCTAATCTTCAGACAACTGACCCTAATCTTCAGACAACTGATCCTAATCTTCAGACAACTGATCCTAATCTTCAGACAACTGATCCTAATCTTCAGACAACTGATCCTAATCTTCAGACAACTGATCCTAATCTTCAGACAACTGATCCTAATGTTCAGACAACTGATCCTAATCTTCAGACAACTGATCCTAGCCTTGAGACAACTGATCCTAGCCTTGAGACAACTGATCCTAGCCTTGAGACAACTGATCCTAGCCTTGAGACAACTGATCCTAGCCTTGAGACTACTGATCCTAGCCTTGAGACTACTGATCCTAGCCTTGAGACTACTGATCCTAGCCTTGAGACTACTGATCCTAGCCTTGAGACTACTGATCCTAGCCTTGAGACTACTGATCCTAGCCTTGAGACTACTGATCCTAGCCTTGAGACTACTGATCCTAGCCTTGAGACTACTGATCCTAGCCTTGAGACTACTGATCCTAGCCTTGAGACTACTGATCCTAGCCTTGAGACTACTGATCCTAGCCTTGAGACTACTGATCCTAGCCTTGAGACTACTGATCCTAATTTTGAGACTACTGATCCTAATTTTGAGACTACAGATCCTAATTTTGAGACTACTGATCCTAATTTTGAGACTACTGATCCTAATCTTGCAGCTATAGAACGTTTGTAAATAAAGATTTTTTTTTTTTATTATTAGATAGAATGTTATAGATAAATATTAAGTTTTGTAGCTAGTTATATAGATTTTTTGTTCAAGTATTTTAATAGATTTTTTGTTGAAGTATTTTAATAGATTTTTTGTTGAAGTATTTTAATAGATTTTTTAAACGTTTTTTATAGCCTTCAGGGTAATGGAATTTGAGCAGCTATACGTGTCAGGTACCTGAATAAAATATCCTCTTACTTGCTAATCATTTCCCTACAATCTATATTAATTAAACTATAGATGAAGCATCCATTTGAATAGTTAGTTTTTATCCAAAAATAGCACTATATTTGTTTTTCAATAAATCTATTGCTTACATTTTCAATTATCATGTTTTCTGTTTTTTAGGTAATAATTTACTATAAACTGTTATTCCTCTATTTTTACCGTCTGTCATTTCTCCCTATAGTTCCTTGAGTTCATTTTCATTTTGGTTTCTGCAATATTGCCAGAGTGCGCTGGGTCGACACTGTTACCTGTGATATCAGAGTAGTCGACCTAGTGCATAGAGCTTAGTTTTACTTCCCCCCTCTTCCATGATGTCTTCTTTCTATTTTCTTGATGGAAAAAGTCATTGAAAATAGGATGCGAGAGTATACTGTAGAACCATTAGATAGTAGTAAAAATATATTTCCATTGATTCCGCAGCAAATCTTGACTCACTATAGCTTATATAGTAGATTACTACCATCTTGACCCAGGTGACATTTAACATTCCCACTATAAATTCACAGTTCTAATTTAGTCTTCTGAAAGTGTTCCATAGGATTCTTCTGACAGTGTTCCAAAGGATTCTTCTGACAATGTTCCAAAGAAGTTTTCAGAGAATGTTCCAAAAGAGTCTTCAGAAGTTGTTCCAAAGGAGTCTTCAGAAGTTGTTCCAAAGGAGTCTTCAGAAGTTGTTCCAAAGGAGTCTTCATGGAATGTTCCAATGAAGTCTTCTTGGAATGTTCCAATGGAGTCTTCATGGAATGTTCCAATGGAGTCTTCGGGGAATGTTCCAATGGAGTCTTCGGGGAATGTTCCAATGGAGTCTTCAGGGAATGTTCCAATGGAGTCTTCAGGGAATGCTCCAATGGAGTATTCAGGGAATGTTCCAATGGAGTCTTCAGGGAATGTTCCAATGGAGTATTCAGAGAATGTTCCTATGGAGTCTTCAAGGAATATTCCAATGGAGTCTTCAGGGAATGTTCCAATGGAGTTTTCAGGGAATGTTCCAATGGAGTCTTCAGGGAATGTTCCAATGGAGTCTTCAAGGAATGTTCCAATGGAGTCTTCGGGGAATGTCCCAATGGAGTCTTCGGGGAATGTCCCAATGGAGTCTTCAGGGAATGTTCCAAAGGGAATATTCTTGAAGATTCCATTGGAATATTCCTGGAATGTGTCAGAAAAGGAACATTCAGGGGACATTCCAGTGGAACATTCAGGGAACGTTCCAATGGAACGTTCCTGGAATCTTCTGGGAAGGTTCAATGTTACCTGGGGCACTTCTCTCCCTCTGACAGCCAATAACACACTGAGGAAATCGAGATTACACATTACAATTTGCAATATATTGATTACAAATTTGGAGTACATAGAATAGAATAGAAATATCCATTATTTTATAAATTACCCTAGATTTGAGTCCTTGAATTAAATTAAATTTAGGGAAAGTTGATAAATAATGTACCCCAAAGATACATAATATCAATATATCTATGTGTCATCACGAGAATTTATTTATATAATTACACTTTTTATTTGTATGCTGAACAATATGTTATTTGTGACGATGAATGTGTTCATATATTTATAATATCTCAAAAAATGGCATAAAATAACTGTCATTTTTCTTAATAATCGAATAACTTATTTAATTGTACAAAAAATATTACTCCTCAGAAATTTAAGATATCACTTTCTTAGTAAGTAATAAATCCTACAAAAAACGGAACCCAAATTAAAAGTTAGCATATTTCAATAACCATTGCAGGTACATGTTTATTTCTAGTAACTTATTGTTTCTTAAACCCTTTTTCATCCATCAAGATTTTTTTGTGAATGTTATAACGATTTTATTGACGAGTGGTCAAAATGCTTTTGCGAAAATGGTTAGTGGACACACAATGAAGTATGTTCAAACATCAAACTAACTCTATTAGTCAACAACCTCATTGATAAAATAGATTTATTTCCAGGTTTTAAAAGAATTTAAATAACTATTCCTCTCATTCATATATTGACAATCAGAATAAATGTGATTAAGTACAAATAGGAAGGCACAAATAAAAATTTAAACACATGTCGATCAGGTCGCAAAAGAACGGAACGTTACGATCTGAAGAAAATATCAATCTTATTAAGCAGCTCCATTTAAAAAGTCCGAATGTTCATTTTATCAGAAATGATGGATTGAAGATCTTGAAATCTCTAATCAATCGAATTACCAATCTAGACTTATCATGCCAACCCTACATAAATAAAGTAAGAGTGATGATTCTAATTTCCACAGTGATAAATTCAGTCAAAATATAAATCAGGGCTGTTATTCCGTGGAGTTTATTGCCAAATGTTATTATCATATACTTTTTCATTCATGTAAAATATAGCTTCATAACTAATAAATATATCTTCCAAAAATAGAACATGTCTTTACAAGTAACAGTTTACGAAACTCTACGGCGTGCAAAATTTGTTCAAGAATTTTTTTTCTGCCCTCTTGCGACCTGAACGACCCTAGTTGAAATGTTAGTTTCTGCTTTCCTTCATGCCTTTAATCACATTTCTCCAGTTTGTTAATATTTTATAAGAGGAAATATTATTTGAAATCTTCAGAAAATCGGGAATAAATTAATGGGATTACTGTCTAATAAAGATATTTGTAATGTTTGAATATACTTCATGGTCCATCTTCTGACTAGTTGCGCAAATGCATTTTGATCACTCTTGAATAAAATATTTATAACATTCACATAAAAGAATAAAACTTTATGAAAGTTTATCAGTCGATTGAAAAATGTTCAACAAACAAAACAATACCAGAAAGAAACATGTATCTTTTTTAGTTGTTGGAATATATTAACTTAAATTTGGGTTCCGTTTTTTATGGGGGGTACCCTGTATATCTATTCAAAATCTTATTCTGAATGTGTATCTCCTACCTCCTAAAAATTCACTCGGACGACGAACAAAGTCCATTCTAGCGTAATTACTAAAAAGGTTGACACTGACTTGAGAGTGACTGACATCTAAGAATGCAAAAAACTTAGCTGAGAGGAAGCGCTCAGAATATCAAAAGCCGATCTGAAAATTAAAACTTCGCGTAAAAAGTCCGAGGCTTGACATGAGACTTGAAAGCGTCCTACGTTCGATAAAAATATCAGTGTAACCATCTGAGAAAATATGAATAAAAAATACTCCACTTATACAATATTATGCATCCAACAGAAGAAACATGTGATATAATAAAAATACTCATAATAAAGAGTATCTTCCTTGATGGAATTTTTATTTGGAAATAATAATTCTCATTTAGAGAATAGTTATCTGAAAATATCAATTTCTGTTAAGGGGTCATTAATTGACAGACAGCTAAATAAAATTAAATAGATGTATATGTGATAATCATATGAACATGATTTGGAAGAATGAGAATTTTACCTGTTAGTCATACTTTATAAAAGATGCATGCATGAAAATATGATTCATAATGTTGTTCCACAAAAACATATTCTTCATTGAATAGTTTTTGATTGAATCCATAAATAAATTATAATAAATATTGTACAAATAATTTAGCGCTAAGTAAAACATTAAGTTTAATATTACATAATTAATTTTTCAATTAATATATTACAGTTACTCTTCTATATGATAATTCATAACTACAGTTTTTCTTTTTTCTGATAATGTTTTATAAATTTATAATGGCTAACTCGATATCATAAGAATTATTCATTCGAAAAAAATAATGCATTGCAATAATATAAAAATACATTGCAGATATTGAATAAGAAAATATTATCAATAATTTTATATGACCGGAAGGTGTCTTCACCGCTGTATTCACAATTACCTAAAAGTATGATTGTGTAGAAGGAAATTAGCCATATGATCGGATGCGGCAAAATTTATGTTACCAAATGTAGTGGATCGGAAGTGGCCATAAATATTTGTAACAATTAGTGCACTAATATTTCTATTAATCCTATAATTGGTTTTGTTATCGCATGAATGAGGGAATAGGTATTAATGACATTTGAAAACCGTGATGAAGAAATACTAATCTGTGCATTCAATAAAAATTATTACGGATATTCAAATCTAATCTACGGTATGAATAAATTCATTGTAACGTGGTAGGGTGGACTGAAATAATCCTCCTAGCTTTTGCAAATATAAATCAACAAGAGCTGTAGGAAGTGTACAGCTAATATTCCTTCTTGTTATTTATAGTATAATTGATAAATGAATACACTCAATTTCATCAGTCACAGCACAAAATTTATGCAATCTGCTATAACTGAAACACTAACGCTATACTCTACCCTCTCTATGTTAGTGGAAAAGTAAGAAATATGTTCAGAAGTTCAGCTCTCTCAGTTTGTCTTAGAAGTTCCATCGGATTTATTCAATTGAATTATTACTTCTGACACATGGAATATATGCCTCGAGTAAAAGACACCTTTTTATCTTCAATGAGATGGATTTTATTGAATTTTATTCCGTGAGTAGCAAATTTAAAATAACTGTAGTAGTAGATTGAAATGTAATTTTTTATGACTGTTTCATTAGATAAATCTCATGAGGGCATACCTTGATCTTATTACGTCTCAGTCTTATGATAAACGAATAAGTGAGGAAAATGTCTCGCAATTTCTTTTTATTGTATAGAAAATATCTTATAGGTAACATTGGTAATTTTGTTGGGCGTTTCCAGTTAAACTGTTTTTACCGTAAATTATTTAGGTGGCACATAATGATAGTAGTTTTTTGGTAAATAGTAGATATTACTCACCATATATATTTTTAGTACATTTCACCTGCACCAGTTACGTTGAGAGCAGCTAGAAACTGAAATCGGCCAAAAAAATTACCAAAATTACTCCTAAAATGTTTGCTATACCAGGAGAAATGAAAAGTAGAAAAGTCCCTCATTTATTTGATTGTCATAAATCTGAAACGTGATAAGAGCAAGGTATGCCTATATATAATATCATTAAAATTATAGCAGCTAAATTGAAAATATTATTCTATTCTAAATGAAAATAAATTCTAGAGTTTTTATGGATTAGTAATTTTCTCCACCGAAAAAAATTACTCTTTGGTCAAATCTTTATTTTATATTAAGAAGTTTTCTTTTATAAATTGTAACATTGAAATGCGAACCAAAAGGCAGCGAGAGGTTTAACATGATTGTGAACACAACTTCTAATTATGTTAACATCATTAGAATTTAAATTGTATGATAGTATCACTTAATTCAATATTATAATAATTATTATTATATTGAACCTGAAAGTTAGATATAAAATTTACTTTGTATACAATTAAATTTTCGCCCTGTAAGATGTTTATTAATCTGTGTGAATCTACATGCTTTAATAAAGTTGTCGTAAAGAAACATACAATAAAAACGAGTATGAAGCAGTAACTACTAGTTTCGTTGAATAGAGTTGCAAAAAGGAAACTGCTAATCGACGAATGCGACACAGTAATAAGTTTCATTGAATAGAGTTGCAAAATGCAAACTACTAATCGACGAATGTGACGCAGTAATTAGTTTCGTTGAATAGAGTTGCAAAAAGACAAACTACTAATCTAACGAATGTGACACAGTAATTAGTTTCGTTGAATATAGTTTCAAAAAGACAAACTACTAATCTAACGAATGTGACGTAGTTTTTAGTTTCGTTGAATAGAGTTGCAAAAAGACAAACCACTAATCGACGAATGTGACACAGTAATTAGTTTCGTTGAATAGAGTTTCAAAAAGACAAACTACTAATCTAACGAATGTGACACAGTAATTAGTTTCGTTGAATAGAGTTGCAAAATGCAAACTACTAAGTGACCAATTTGACACAGTAATTAGTTTCGTTGAATAAAGTTGCAAAATGCAAACTACTAATCGACGAATGTGACGCAGTTTTTAGTTCCGTTGAATAGAGTTGTAAAAAGACAAACCACTAATCGACGAATGTGAAGCAGTAATTTGTTTCGTTGAATAGAGTTGAAGAAAGACAAACTACTAATCTAACGAATGTGACACAGTAAAATTAGTTTCGTTGAATAGAGTTGCAAAATGCAAACTACTAAGTGACGAATGTGACACAGTAATTTGTTTCGTTGAATAGAGTTGCAAAATGCAAACTACTAATCTAACGTATATGAAACAGTAATTAATTTTGTTGAATAGAGTTGCAAAAAGACAAGCTGCTAATCTAACGAATGTGGCACAGTAATTAATTTCGTTGAATAAAGTTGCAAAAAGACAAACTACTAATCTAGCGAAGGTGCCACAGTAATTAGTTTCGTTGAATAGAGTTGCTACAAGACATACTGCTAATATAACAAATGTGACACAGTAATTAGTTTCGTTGAATAGAGTTGCAAAAAGACAAACTACTAATCTAATGAATGTGACATAGTAATTAGTTTCGTTGAATAGAGTTTCAAAAAGACAAACTGCTAATCTAACGAATGTTACACGGTAATTAGTTTCGTTGAATAGAGTTGCAAAATGCAAACTGCTAAACGTTAAACTAATAGTAATTGATACATTTAACATGAATATACTTAACTAGGTAGGTAATTCATAAAAAGTAACTTTTAAACAAAGTACTTAACCACCCATGTACGTTCTTAGCAAACAGTAGCGTAGGGATTATAATTATTATTAAAGCACTAACTTGGTAATTCATAATAATTAATTTTTTTTAAATTAATAAACCACGCATGTACGTTCTTAGCGAACAGTAACGTAGGGATAATATTATGAAAAACCTAATTCGGTAATTCATAATAAATAAAAATTTAAAAAATAATAATTAACCACCCATGTACGTTCTCAGCGAACAGTAACGTAGGGATAATATTATGAAAAACCTAACTCGGTAATTCATAATAAGTAAACAAAATTAAAAGTACCTACTAAACCACCCATGTATGTTCTTAGCGAACAGTAACGTAGGGATAATATTATGAAAAACTTTACTCGGTAATTCATAATAAATGAAAATTTAAAAAGTAATTATTAACCACACATATACATTGTTAGCGAGCAGTAACGTAGGGATATTAATTATGGAAAACCTAACTCGGTAATTCATAATAAGTAACTTTTATTTTTTTAAATCATTAACCACCCATGTACGTTCTTAGCGAACAGTAACGTAGGGAATTTATTATGAAAAGCCTAATTCGGTAATTCATAAAAAGTAACTTTAAAAAAAAAATGAACCATCCATGTACGTTCTTAGCAAACAGTAACGTAGGGAATAATATTATGAAAAACCTAACTCGGTAATTCGTAATAACTAAGTAAAAAATATAAAAGGTACCATCTTAACCACCCACGTACGTTCTTAGCGAACAGTAACGTAGGAATAATATTATAAAAAACCTACCTCGGTAATTCATAATAACTTAATAAGCAACATTTAAACCACCCATGTACGTTCTTATCGAACAGTTGCGTAGGGATAGTATATTTATAAATAAAATTACCTTACTCTGTAAATTATTAAAAGTGTGACATAGATGGACATCGCAATTTACTATAATTTCAAGAAGAAATTTGAACTAGGTACGCCCAAATGCGTTTCAGGTAAAAACCTATGAAGCATAAGAATTTAACGGCAAATCGCATGGTTTGATGGTAGTGATTATTTGGGTGATAACGTCAATGGAAATATGCACTTCAAAATAACATTGGTATGGTAGAAGCACGTAATATGTATGCATAGTGTTTGTTTATATAATTTTTACAGTAAATTTACCTGTGCTTTTTTATTTAGAGTGATATTAACCCTAATGAGTTTGACAATTAGAATATACGGAAAGGTTTGGCTATATGCTTAAAAACAAATATCTTTTTTATAAACCTACGGTATTGTATTTTTTTAGAAGTTGTTAGTATATATGTATACTAAACTTATGTGCACCAAATTTCAAGTAAAAATATTGAACAGTAATTAGAAATAAATGCATATGTATATAAGAAATTGGCAACTGAGACAGCAGAGCTGTGGTTTGTTGGAGTGTAACCCAATTCCAGCTCGCGCATGTGTGTACTCCATGAAAACGTGGACTGATGTGTGCTTAGAGGCTAACCAAACTGTATTTCTACATTGCCACACATCACTACACTATAATTAATTTTCTAATTTACGTGATTTACGCTGATTCGCGCCGCTACGTAAATATTTTTAAACTAGTAAATACAAAAATAGATTTGGTATTTATATATGAACAAAGTCAAGAAATGCCAGTTAATTTAAAGGATCGTAAAGTAACTCATTAAGGTTAAGGGTACGGTTACTATGGACGCGTATTCGAGCGATTTTTCACTCTGACGATATCGTTAGAACTGTTCGTCAGAGCGAGGTGGTTACACTGTACGCGATTTCTGATCGTCAGTATGTTTCTGTCCAATTAATATTTGGGTCTAAACTATGTTTATTTGAGGTAATTTTTGAGAGGAATTAAAAACCTACCTGTGTGCCTCTGAAATAATAGATGCAATGCTAATTTAATTATTATTTTCACTGCATATAATTTATTTTTGAAACACCTAAATAGAAAAATAAGGAGAATATTTTTTTATGCAACTATTAAAGAATATTCAATTTTATTGAAAAAAATTGTACACATAACAACTAACTAAAGCTTTCATATAAACAAATTGAAATTGTATATAATTAAATAATATCTGTATTATTCCTGATATTATCAAATAATATATTTCCAAAATTTATTTATTATTGACTTATACAAATACAAATTCTTGTTATAAAATGTATGGACTTTTTTTAAGAACGAGAGATTCAATTTCTTGCCAGATCATGCTGCACACATGAATACAGTTCATTATATAGGTAACATTTCTCAAATATAATATTCAGAATCCAATAACTGAATTATTACAAAGAGATATGAAATCACAAATTGAGCTAGCTTTAGATTAGAGTTTGTTTGTTCACACTTTAGATAATTTCCATAGCAATTCATTAAAATAATAATATGGATTTCTCTTCCACCCTCATCAATGTTATCTTCTTAGGTTTCAACTTCTTAGGTAAGTGATTTTGAGTAACGGGATTTGAAAGTTTATCTTTAGTTTCTTCTTTAGTATCTCAAGGAAATTATTATATAATTATTGAAAACCTAATAAACTTTACGAGGTATAATATTTGATGATTTAAAACTACATTATAATTACCTCGATTCAGTATTGCTATATCCAAAACTTGTTCCACTTCTCGATAGCTTCAATTGTGTAGATGGTATATACATACATTTGATTTTTTGGAAGTATTAAATATCTTTAGCCCGAATAAATATCTTCTTGGCAGATCGTTTAATTTTACAAGAAAGTATACTAACTACCTCCACTTCTCTTTAGTTCCTAGCTTACCATTTACACTCTTTTGTCTCCTCCCAGCAAGGTGAGAATGCAATTAAAGTTACTATCACTTGCAAATATTAAAATTATATTTTACTGAAAAAAATAGTAAAAGTATATTCATCAGAGTAATGACATCAGCATATTCAAAATGTAATTCCATCACCAATAGTGGAGTCATAAATCTCACTAATAATTAGGAAAGTGTTGGTACAGTTATTTATTCACTTTCCTTTTTTTCGGTATTTTTCATATAATTGTGTACCTCAACGCTTGTCCAAGCAGAGAAAATTGAATAATTGTTTTTAGATTCCTCCTCTAAAGTAATGATTGAGTAATACTAACTATTATATGAGTAATGTCATAACGTAAATCATATGTCAAATACCACTAATTGGTTCAGCCTAATCAATTTGTGTACCTTGTGATCATCACACTCCACTGAGCCTATACATAGAAACACCATCCAGCTCCTCGCCATTACTGGTGATTTGTCACTTTAAATACCTGTCATTTGTCTTTTTTTATCTTTATTTGATGTCAAAAAAGAAAACCTTTTTACATCAGAGAAAGATTGTATCTTACTTTAACCCTCTAATGACGAGATAAAATTGTAGGTCTCTGATTATGATGAAATCTCTTGTGATATATCTTTAATTGCTTAGTTCAATAAATGGTCACGCAGTTTCAAATTTCAATAACATAAATATTTGCAATTGCAAAAAGTAATCTTACATTTCCTACATTCCTTAATTCGTATTGAATAATCAACATAAATTTCTGGTCGAAATTATCTATTTGAATGGTTTCACCTTTCTACCGAAAAAGTTTTGCAAGGATACCAAAATTTTAGGTCATCAAATTGATGCTGCCAAATCTTTCAACCTGAGGAAGATTACTGAATGATTGCATGAACATATAATGGGGGTTATACTAAGTATTTCAATCACAAGCTTCTTTTAAAAATATTGTTCAATTAAAAATGAGAGTAAAAAAATGAGAAAAGAAAAGTATGTAGGACTAGGGTTTTTTTCATTGATAGGTTGTTGCTATGAAAGATAGAAAGCCCGTATAAATTGCAAGGCTTAAATTGAACTTTCCTAGTATTAACAAAATATAAATTGTTTAATCGATTGAAAGTAATGATTATATTAGTTCAAGTGGTAGATTGTGCTTTGTACATACAAAATTAGTTTACTGATTAGATTAAAAATATACAATAATTTCATATATTCCTAATTATATTCGTTAAATATTGATAATTTACACTATCGATAAAAAATAGTAGGGTTTTTAGTTAGAATACATTTTAGTAGTTTGAAGACAATCTAAGTTCGAAAACCCATCACCATCAAATAAAAAACTTGGTTCTAGGAAAATTACACTGAGGAAAGTTCTACTGCGGAAAACTGTACAATTTAAACATTTTAAATTTAGTAACAACAATAAAAATCAATTTATTAATGCAAGGTAAGCACTATATCTTGTAAAAATATTAATCCATCTCCGTCCTCAAATCCATTTCCGTTCTCAAATCCAAACACTAATCGTTTCAACCGTGACTCAATAGCCTTGCCTTCGTAAAAAAAAAGAAATAACGTAAGCTATGTGCTATATCTTGAAAGAATGTTAATCCGTTTTCGTTTTTATATCCAAGCAGAATGCAAGAAATTATTATACTTTAAACCAGTATTATTATCGAAAACACATAAATATAATAATGTAAGAATACAAATTGCACTAAAATGCTTCACACAAATATAGTTCAAATTTTCATGGCTTTCCTTATTGGTAAAACACATTATCATACACCCTGCTAGTATCAAATTGAACTGAGATAAATAATTATTTGAATGAAGTAAACTTTTCATATAGCATCAACATACTGGAACAGTATCACCTGCTCAGCTAAAATAATTTAGCAAAATATATTTTGGATTGGGATTTGGACGGATATTATTTTTTTATAAATTAATAAATAAAATTTAGGTTTCAAGTTAAATCCTAGAGAAAAGTTCCTGGTAATATTTGGATTTTGCTCTTAATCGCAACAAAGGCAATCATCGCAGAAGAGAAGATTTCATCCCAATTACTGCACATTATGGGATTCAATTTCGACGACTACAACTTCTTTCGTAGATTCGCAAGATATCGAAGATTATTTCGAGAATTTCTGTCTGATGGCGGAAGACATGATGATTGATGACCTTACTTTGAATACTTTTCCTAAGTTTGACAATAACAACTTGCATATTCTAATTTTCAACTCGGGAGATAAATATGTGAGGAGATTCTATTAAAAAAGTTGTGCAATACCTATCACCAATTTATTGTATAGGATGACCTGCAGAATTTCTTAGATTCAAGTTGATATTGAACTATGAAACCACGTACCATATTTTCATATCATTTAGGGTATTGGTATTTATTTATTTGTTATTTAATAATACATTATATCGAAATTATTGTTACCGTATACATGATTACTTCTATCTGGAAATAGTAACTCAATAAAATAAGAAAAAATCAGCTCCCATCTGGTACGAAATCCACAACTTCCTTTTTCCTATTTTATTGATCTAATTATGACTATTCCTAATATCATTAGTAATCGGGTTATGAACGCGAAAATACAACTATAATAACCAAACGAACTCATTTTTATTATAGAGTTGTAGAAGGTAGATCTACAAGCGAATATAATGACGATGCAGAAACCAGATAATGGAAAATGAATCTTCTGAATGAGAATAATACAAATAATCTTATGAATAGAATAGAAATATATTTCATGACACACAATAATTTTTTCAGAAGTTGATTGGATTATGGGTATATACAATAATTTTAAAGAATTATAGAATTGAGACGAAAAACAATTAAAACTTTTAAATGAAAATGTTACGTTTTTATTTCATAAAGTTATATTATTATAATTCGTTAAAACCATTTTTTTTTGGTTCTGATACTTAGTTTTATAAGATTTGGTAATGTTCCCGTACTTATATTAAACAGTCTCTTTCATTTCTAAATAATACCTTTGAACTTTTCATATACGGAAAAGTATGCAGAATTAAAAATCGATCTTCTGGTAACTAACACAATATAGAAAAGGATTTTTTCCCAAAGAGAAAGTAACTCTGATAGCGTAGCTTTACAAGATTATGATAGATTTCCTTTTATTCAACATACAGTGTATAACATTGTATAACATTGATTTTAATCTTTTCTCTCAAATGTATAACAGTATAACTGGTTCAAAAATTCTCAGTGGTGATGGGTGGTATGTAATATTTGCAAATTTGGAACTGAAAGCAAGGAATAAAATATCTTCTTTAAAGATCCCATTCAATGTTTCATATTTATTATTCTTCTTCATGCACGTTACGAGTTCTGCAATGGAAATAGTATAATTAATTCAAAGGTTTATGACTATAAGTTTAAGTTGATTGACATCAGTTGAGAGTTTAGAAACCTCCTTCTGCTAATAGCTGTAATTTGCATGAATCGATAGGATGAACTGAGAATTGAATAATAGAACACGTGTGTAGTACAACAAACTGATAAGACTACATTCCTATTCTATCAATAATAATTCTATTCTAAAAACTAGGCCAAGGCTATCCGATCTGTTAATGTTACTTATTGCTTTGATATATTTCGAATATGTGAACTGATATGAAAATTTAGCGACTATGGGTTTGAATCAAAAAATGAATAATTTTGATTTATTCCACTAACATTTTCAAATTACTTTTAATACTATTATTGATAGATTTATAATTGGAGGGTTAAGAGGTAAAGTTGGGTAACTACGATCCTGTCAGAACTAACCATACTTTACCTCGCACGTCTAATCTAATATTTACTGAACGGTAAAGTTGGGTAAGTCCTGGTAGGTTATACACTCATTTCGCGCATTTAGTGAGTGGTAAACTCGAGTGCGGAGTTACCTACCTTTCCCTCAACACCAAATGGTGTGTGCAGTGAAAGGCACACTTGGGTGAGTTTATACACAACTGTGCTTCTAAATAGTATTGTCCTTACGGTGAGAGGTAAAGTCGGGAAAGAACGAACCCAACTATGCATTTTATAGATCTAGTGATCCAAATGAAATAATATTTGATCCAAGATAATATCTATTTTATCCAAGTGAATTGGAATTTGCTCAATGTGAAATTGAATCTGATCCATGTGAAATAATACTTGATCCAAGTGAAATAATATTTGATGCAAGTGAAATATTATTTGATGCAAGTGAAATAATATTTGATGCAAATGAAATAATATTTGATGGAAGTGAAATAATATTTGATCCAAGAGAAATAATATTTGATGCAAGTGAAATAATATTTGATGCAAGTGAAATAATATTTGATGCAAGTGAATTATTATTTGATGCAAGTGAAATAATATTTGATACAAGTGAAATAATATTTGATCCAAGTGAGACAATATTTGATGCAAGTGAAATAATATTTGATGCAAGTGAAATAATATTTGATGCAAGTGAAATAATATTTGATGCAAGTGAAATATTATTTGATGCAAGTGAAATATTATTTGATGCAAGTGAGATAATATTTGATGCAAGTCAAATAATATTTGATGCAAGTCAAATAATATTTGATGCAAGTGAAATAATATTTGATGCAAGTTAAATAATATTTGATGCAAGTGAAATAATATTTGATGCAAGTGAATTATTATTTGATGCAAGTGAAATAATATTTGATGCAAGTGAAATATTATTTGATGCAAGTGAAATATTATTTGATGCAAGTGAAATATTATTTGATGCAAGTGAAATATTATTTGATGCAAGTGAAGTATTATTTGATGCAAGTGAAATAATATTTGATGCAAGTGAAATAATATTTGATGCAAGTGAAATAATATTTGATGCAAGTGAATTATTATTTGATGCAAGTGAAATAATATTTGATCCAAGTGAGACAATATTTGATGCAAGTGAAATAATATTTGATGCAAGTGAAATAATATTTGATGCAAGTGAAATAATATTTGATGCAAGTGAAATAATATTTGATGCAAGTGAAATAATATTTGATGCAAGTGAAATAATATTTGATGCAAGTGAAATATTATTTGATGCAAGTGAGATAATATTTGATGCAAATGAAATAATATTTGATGCAAGTGAAATAATATTTGATGCAAGTGAAATAATATTTGATGCAAGTGAAATAATATTTGATGCAAGTGAAATATTATTTGATGCAAGTGAGATAATATTTGATGCAAGTGAAATAATATTTGATGCAAGTGAAATAATATTTGATGCAAGTGAAATAATATTTGATTCAAGTGAAATAATATTTGATGCAAGTGAAATATTATTTGATGCAAGTGAAATATTATTTGATGCAAGTGAAATATTATTTGATGCAAGTGAAATATTATTTGATGCAAGTGAAGTATTATTTGATGCAAGTGAAATAATATTTGATGCAAGTAACGCTTTTAACATTTAATATATAAAAGATATATTTGTATAATTTATGAGAG
This sequence comes from Caprella mutica, assembly GCA_947561585.1. Lineage (NCBI taxonomy): Eukaryota > Metazoa > Arthropoda > Malacostraca > Amphipoda > Caprellidae > Caprella > Caprella mutica. Next base: position 1,849 of record CANNZV010005688.1, on the reverse strand, counting down.
ATTATGATTGGCCACCATAATCTCTCATTGCTCACCATAATCCTTCATTGCTCATCATAATCTTCCATTGCCCACCATAATCATTCATTGCCCACAATAATCCCTAATTGTCCACCATAATCATTCAATGCCCACAATAATCTTTCATTACCAACCATGATCTTTCATTGCCAACTATAATATTTCATTGCCTACCATAATCTTTCTTTGTCCACTATGTATAATCCTTCATTATCCACCATAATCTTTCATTGCTCACCATAATCTTCCATTGCCCACCATTATCTTTCATTGCCCACCATTATCTTTCATTGCCCACCATAATCATTCATTGCCCACCATAGTTCTTCATTGGCCACCATAATCCTTCATTGCCCACTATTATCCTTCATTACCCACTATAATCATTCATTGCCCACCATAGTTCTTCATTGGCCACTATAATCCCTCATTGCCCACCATAATCCTTCATTGCCCACCATAATATTTTATTGCTCACCATAATCATTCATTTCCAAGCATAATCCTTCATTGCACACCATAATCCTTCATTGCCCACCATAATCTTCCATTTGTCACCATAATCCTTCATTGCCCACTATAATCCTTCATTACCCACCATAATCTTTCATTGTCCACTATAATCTTTCTTTGCCCTCCATAATCTTTCATTGCCACCATGATCTTTCATTGCCCACCATAATCTTTCTTTGCCCTCCATAATCTTTCATTGCCCTCCATAATCTTTCTTTGCCAACCATAATCTTTCATTGCCCACCATAATCTTACATTGCCAACTATAATCTTTCATAGCCAACCATAATCTTCCATTGCCCACATAATCTTCCATTGCCCACCATAATCTCCCATTGCCAACCATAATCTTCCATTGCCAACCATAATCTTCCATTGCCCACCATAACCTTCCATTGCCCACATAATCTTCCATTGCCCACCATAATCTTCCATTGCCCACCATAATAATCTATCATGGCCAACCAAAATATTCTATCATTGCCCACCATAATAATATATCATTGTCCACCATAATAATCTCCAAAATCCTCCACTTTAATTTGTCTATCTATATCTTTCATGCATTATACGTAAAGTTTATTTACATAAAAATTAATTACATAAAATTTTTAACATAAATACATACAAATACCTCTTCGTAGTTCACGTCCCTGAATGAAATAGGGACGTGCAGTAGGAATGGGGTATTTATAAATTAATTTATCTCAAATTTAATTAAATTTCATCTGATTAAAATATATCGCACAAATAGATATCAATAATTATTGACAGAAAAATTAGTATCTTAACTACGAATTCAAATAATACCAAAAAGGAATATTTGAATTTAAAATTCAGCAAATTAAAGAATATAGATTTGGAAAACAAATTGAAATATATATACTCTTGCTTTCTCTTGAAATGGTTATCAATATAAGAAAATTATTAATTTATGATTACCCAATTCTTAGTTCCCGTGGAATTACGGTCAGATGAAATGTTATTCCACAACGTTCAAAAAAGTCTATGGGAAAATGTAACCACATTTAAAAAAATGTTATTTTTTTAATTTCATTATCATTATTTTTGAGAATGCCAGTTTGATGAAACAGACTATGCAATTGTAGAGTAAAAAAAACTGAACAAAATATAAACAAACACCATGGTCAAATAATGAGAGAGAAATAGGGATTTTAATAAAGTTTAAATTTTACGTTTTTTTGTGGGGGGGGGGGGGTAAAATATAAAATAGTGAGACACTCCCTTTAAAGACGATATTTTTACATTAAAAAGGAAGAGAAAACAAATGAGGTTAATTCCAAACGTTTGTTAG
>CANNZV010005687.1:0-24429 GCA_947561585.1 Caprella mutica | reverse complement strand
CGATGTAATTTCAATACATCTGCTAATAATGTTGGAGCTATATTCTTCAATTATTGATGCCATAGCTTTTTCTGTTAAGCCTTTCTTCTCACGCATATTCAAAATAAATCTGGTGAGTGAATTACTCCTCTCAGAGGTGGTAGTAGTAGTATTATGAGGTAAGTCATCAGGTAATTGTGTCTCAGCTTGATTAACATTCAGTTCCTCATTAACCACTGTACATTCTTCAGATGGATTAGTCACAACTTTAGAATCTTTGTGCTTTCTGTATATATGTTTCCGAAAAGAAGAAACTGTATTGTATGAAGAAAGGCATCCTTCAATTCCACAACAAACCAAAAAATTAGGTTTGTGAGCATGTTCCTGTTGATAATGACGAAGGAGCAATGATACAAAACGAGTACTAAAGCAGCAGAGAGAGCAAGAAATTCTATTCATCATTAGATAGGAAATTAACAATAAGGAATAAAATCTGAAAATAAATATTTATTAATCAATTACTCGAAGGTTATATCAATAAACTAATTGATTTAAAAAGTTCATTGATATTCTATAAATATCAAATTTTAGATATTAAACAAAAAAATTAATATGCCATTTAGCAAAATCTCATTAATTGGCACTAAATATCCAGATTGAAGAAACTAGTAAAATAATCTATAAGAATTCTAGGGATGGGACAAAGTATCGGTTTCAGCCTTTTTTGTGGTATCAGTACTCACTATCGTCAAAATATGATAGATACCATGTCGATACTTATAAATTGAATAATAAGAAACTATCATTATGAACAAATATAAAAAATGTTATTTGATTAAAAACAACAGATTTTTTCATATTTGAACAAAGTATTCAAATTATTAGAAGATAAAACAATATTTTTAATCCCAACATTTATTATTTTAATAGCTACCTCTTATTGGTTTGATAATTATTTAATTATCTTTAAGAATATTGTAGGCATGTATTCTAGGTCAGAGCATGTAGGTTTACCATCAAATTCAATAACCATTTTCATTTCAGCATGTTATTCCTCTTTTAAATAAATATTACTCAATAACTAATCTAAATGATAAAATAATTTTCCATTCATAGGCTATATATAATTTCCAAGTCTGAAATGAATATCTCCACAGACCCAGGATTTTTGTGTAGAAATTGAGATTTCGGTGCAGCAAATAACATGGGAACATAGGTTTTAAATAAAACTTGGGCGCAGGCGCCACAGGATCAATCTTAAATCCGGCTATACTTTTCAGAATGGTGAGCCAAGCTACTTAGGAAGTTATGGTCTATCCATGTTTCATATTGTGGAATTTGTGGCAGAAGAGTCACCAATTTGATCAGAAAATCAACCTAGGTCGCCACATTTAATTCATTTTAATTACATTGATGATTGACATTGACACTTGACAGATCAAAAGTATTAAGTAGATATTTGCCTTCCAAGTGAAGAATTTACAGTTGAAAACATCATTATGTTTCATGTCTGATGTAAGTGCATCTTTTATGGCTATTTTATTAATTAGATTCTTCAACAAATTTCAAAATCGCCAGTATATTGGCAACTTTGTGCATACTTTGAGAAATGTCGGGCTATCAAAATTCTTAACTACCTGCCTGCAAAACATGCAGATAATTTTTTTCTTCTAAATCTAAAGATTTTAAAATCTGTCTCCAAAATGACACGAATTCTCCAAAATGTTTCAAATAATAACATGTAAACATAGGAATTTGTCTCAAAGATCTTGCCAAGATATTTTTTCCCTCAAAAAAATGTCTCCAAAGATCTTTGGCGACATGGACAGGCTTCGCAGACTGGCAAAAAAGGATTCGATTTTTAGTTGAATAACAATTCTTTAAACCTTGAGGAGTTTATTCAGAACAATTCAGTTTATCATCTATGTAGGCATCTCATTTTCATGCCTCTGCAATTTGCAAAATATGGAAATTTGAATCCATTTTCCTTTTGAGCCAAATTTTCACAAAAATTCTGAGTGAAGCCAACTAACTTATTTCTGAAGAATTCAAGCCAAAATTAACATGAGAACATAGGAATTGATTCAAAATTTAAGCCAATTACTGTAGGGTCAAGCAGGTAAATTGCGGCACACTCCAGTCTGCAAAAGATGCATGAAGTTTATCCAGAGAATATCGAGGCCTTGAATTTAGACTCATGAATTATCTGGCAACAATTTTCCAATTAATTGCTATGTTTACATGTAATTATTGTAGATTATTTTGAGATTTTTGGCAATTTAGTAAAATTTGCCCCAAAAATTAAATATCTGGAGACTGAATGTGCATGCTTTGCAGACTGGTGCACACTAACTGTGGCCTTTTAACAGGTAGCAACAGAAACATCATAGCTTCAAAACACATGGTAAACACTTAAATTATACTTATTGAGGAATGAAATTGTTCTATCTGTGGCTTAGTAGGAGAGACAGGTACATAGCTGTCAGGTACAATGATGTGGTCACTACTTGTCATTTTAATTTGACGCTCTCTGACTTATTATCCGAAAAAAATGTATAACTATGAAAGAAACTTAAGAAAGTATGCCTCTCTCCCATATTTCAAAGTATGGACAAAGTTGCCAGTATATTGGCGACTTTTGAGGGGTGAAATGAGTTGAAAAACATGTAAATAATAAGTAAATCACTCATAAATAGTCTCAAGAGATGCACATGCATCAGACAATATATGTTTCAAAGTGTGGCAGGAAAGTCGCCAGTTTGATGAGAAAATGGATCAAGGTCCGCTTAGGTCGCAACATTATAGATACTTATAAGAAGAATTAGGACTTTCTAGTGAAGATTTTACACTAGGTGCAGTAGGTGACTAGAAAGCATCCTTATGCATCATGTCTGATGCATGTGTATCACTTGAGACTATCTATGAGTGATTTACTGGTTATTCACAGGTTTCTAAACTTATTTCACCCCTCCAAAGTCGCCAGTATACTGGCGACTTTGTCCATACTTTGAAACATGGCAGACAATAAGCTTGAGGATATTTTCAAGTGTAAAATCTTCACTAGGAAGTCAAATTTCTTCTTTAAAGTATCTTAAATGTGGTGACCTAAGTCCATTTTCTCATCATAGAGTCATCAAACTGGCGACTTTCCTGCCACACTAGCACACATTGAAACATGGCCTCTCTCAGTCTCAGGCTCTCTGTGATTGGCTGGTAGCTATCAATTGTATGCCTCTCTCTGATTGGCTGATACACTCTCAATTAATAATAATTTAGGTAGTTATAATAATATGGGTATGTTGACGACTGTCTACTTACAAAATTGGAATTAAATTATGACGACTGGCGACTGCATTACTAATTTAAGTTTACTTATTTTGAAAAAAAAAGATTATTGACGACTCAATGAACATTCTCTGAAACTAGGTGGCTAGCAGTCCCAGTATGTGTTTGGTGCAATGAAATCCTCTGACTTTTTCAAAAATCTGAGAAATAGCTGCAAACATTTTTCATCAATTTGTCTATTAGTCCTTCAACATTTTTCCAGTTTCTCCTCCAAAAATTAATGGTAATATAGGAATTAATAGCTAAATATCTTCTGACATTGCAGGAATTTTTTTATTAGAGAAATTGAATATCTCGTGAAATAGCATTGTAATTTACCACCAAATAAAATCTCGCAGCTAGCAGCCTAACACTAGCAGCCTAGCTAGGAATTAGACCTAGGTACCTAATTAATATTGCCTAACACATCAAATAACTAAGTAGGTACCTAGTTGAGCTATAAACCTACCTACCTCCGAAAATTTCAGTCTGTCTGACAGACTGACTCTACTATCTATGATCTTGGTCCAAGGTACTTAGCACCGTTAACCGTAGCAGGGCTGCAGGCTTGAACCGTAGGTCCTACGGTTCAAGCGGCGTAGGTAGCTAGGCGCCGCCCGGCCCTAGTAGGCATAAGCAAAATTTATAGTAAGTATGCTAGCTTTGGAAATAGGTCATCCTATTCATATGTAACCAATTTTAAATGAGTAACTTATCACTCTTCGTTGTTCACAATCACAGTATTTCATATCACATACAGCACTGCTGATAATCTCTCATGTCCATAGCTTAACCCTTTTGAATCTGAATTAACGCCAACTTTATAGCATCTCATTTTCAGGCTTGCCAATGCCAATCAATCAGGATTGCCAATAAATTTTTAATATTAAGCCGTGTAAGCCAGCGTATTTTGTTAAGAAATTAAACTTCTAGGCTATATAAAAAACATATATGGATTTTTTTTGGAGAAATATCACTTATTTTTAGAATATTTAATAATAAATTTTATCATGCTGTCTTTACTCTCTATATCTCACTATTCGTCAATGAAAGATAATTATAATAGGTATTAGCATATAAAGCTTAACTTTAAAATCGACATTTACATTTAATTGGATCGATGACGAAAAATTCTCGTGCTGATGTTATCACATATTTCAATAATATTTATTTGTGAAATTGTTACTTCCATTATAGTAATATCTAATATTTTTCTGCTAGATGTCAGCAGCGCACTTACATTTTTGAATTAATTAAAAGCAAAAGAATTCAAATAGGACCTATATTCATAATTAATCAAGTATTTCAGACTATCTTTACGCAATTTTCTGACACAGTTTTATTCATTACTTAGAAAAATATTATGGTAAGCAAATATTAAATTGCAAATATGATTGAAGAGAAACATCGTATGGTGATATCAATATCATATGATGAAGTGTTAGTAGGTAGGTATATTCAATTCATCAACTATTTTCATAAATTTATTGTTTCAATTTAAATAACATACAGGTTGATAAATTTAGCATTATTAAGCAATGCCATTTGAAATGTTAATATGCAGTCAAAGAAAAATGTATATGTAATTATTTTTTGACAGTTTACTAATGTCAGTTTACAAAAGTTCCTTCACAAATTATAGTAATGATTGTAGATATTTTAAAATTGGTTAATATTACACGACAACAAATGTTGGTGATTTGAGGTTAATAGTAAATTAGAAAACAGTTATTTAAAAAATTAACATCATGCAGAGACTACATATAAGGTACCTATATGTATACAAAAATATAAATCATACATGCATGAACTTATTGTGTGTGTCAGTATGACACATGTCTATAATAGTGTACAGTGTGTCATGACTCATGAGTGGTACAGAATTTTAAGTGTGTCAAATTGACACACATTCATAGTGTGACACACTTCCATCGACATGTGTGTCATTGATGAGTGACACACTCAATCTGAAGTGTGTCACATTGGCACACTAATTGATTTAAATTTATTTTGATGTGTCACTTTGGCACATTATACATATGAAGTGTGCCAATATGACACATCCATGATTGCGTGACACACCTAATGCACAAAATATTTTTCTCAGTGTACTGATCTAACTACTGAGTTTACCTACTGATCTAACTACTGAGTTTACCTACTGATCTAACTACTGAGTTTACCTACTGATCTAACTACTGAGTTTACCTACTGATCTAACTACTGAGTTTACCTACTGATCTAACTACTGAGTTTACCTACTGATCTAACTACTGAGTTTACCTACTGATCTAACTACTGAGTTTACCTACTGATCTAACTACTGAGTTTACCTACTGATCTAACTACTGAGTTTACCTACTGATCTAACTACTGAGTTTACCTACTGATCTAACTACTGAGTTTACCTACTGATCTAACTACTGAGTTTACCTACTGATCTAACTACTGAGTTTACCTACTGATCTAACTACTGAGTTTACCTACTGATCTAACTACTGAGTTTACCTACTGATCTAACTACTGAGTTTACCTACTGATCTAACTACTGAGTTTACCTACTGATCTAACTACTGAGTTTACCTACTGATCTAACTACTGAGTTTACCTACTGATCTAACTACTGAGTTTACCTACTGATCTAACTACTGAGTTTACCTACTGATCTAACTACTGAGTTTACCTACTGATCTAACTACTGAGTTTACCTACTGATCTAACTACTGAGTTTACCTACTGATCTAACTGCTGAGTTTACCTACTGATCTAACTGCTGAGTTTACCTACTGATCTAACTGCTGAGTTTACCTACTGATCTAACTGCTGAGTTTACCTACTGATCTAACTGCTGAGTTTACCTACTGATCTAACTACTGAGTTTACCTACTGATCTAACTACTGAGTTTACCTACTGATCTAACTGCTGAGTTTACCTACTGATCTAACTACTGAGTTTACCTACTGATCTAACTGCTGAGTTTACCTACTGATCTAACTGCTGAGTTTACCTACTGATCTAACTGCTGAGTTTACCTACTGATCTAACTACTGAGTTTACCTACTGATCTAACTGCTGAGTTTACCTACTGATCTAACTGCTGAGTTTACCTACTGATCTAACTGCTGAGTTTACCTACTGATCTAACTGCTGAGTTTACCTACTGATCTAACTACTGAGTTTACCTACTGATCTAACTACTGAGTTTACCTACTGATCTAACTGCTGAGTTTACCTACTGATCTAACTACTGAGTTTACCTACTGATCTAACTACTGAGTTTACCTACTGATCTAACTACTGAGTTTACCTACTGATCTAACTACTGAGTTTACCTACTGATCTAACTACTGAGTTTACCTACTGATCTAACTACTGAGTTTACCTACTGATCTAACTACTGAGTTTACCTACTGATCTAACTACTGAGTTTACCTACTGAGTTTACCTACTGAGTTTACCTACTGAGTTTACCTACTGAGATTACCTACTGAGATTACCTACTGAGTTTACCTACTGAGTTTACCTACTGAGTTTACCTACTGAGATTACCTACTGAGTTTACCTACTGAGATTACCTACTGAGATTACCTACTGAGATTACCTACTGAGATTACCTACTGAGATTACCTACTGAGATTACCTACTGAGATTACCTACTGAGATTACCTACTGAGTTTACCTACTGAGTTAACCTACTGAGTTTACCTACTGAGTTTACCTACTGAGTTTACCTACTGAGTTTACCTACTGAGTTTACCTACTGAGTTTACCTACTGAGTTTACCTACTGAGTTTACCTACTGAGTTTACCTACTGAGTTTACCTACTGAGTTTACCTACTGAGTTTACCTACTGAGTTTACCTACTGAGTTTACCTACTGAGTTTACCTACTGAGTTTACCTACTGAGTTTACCTACTGAGTTTACCTACTGAGTTTACCTACTGAGTTTACCTACTGAGTTTACCTACTGAGTTTACCTACTGAGTTTACCTACTGAGTTTACCTACTGAGTTTACCTACTGAGTTTACCTACTGAGTTTACCTACTGAGTTTACCTACTGAGTTTACCTACTGATCTAACTACTGAGTTTACCTACTGATCTAACTACTGAGTTTACCTACTGATCTAACTACTGAGTTTACCTTCTGATCTAACTACTGAGTTTACCTACTGATCTAACTACTGAGTTTACCTACTGATCTAACTACTGAGTTTACCTACTGATCTAACTACTGAGTTTACCTACTGATCTAACTACTGAGTTTACCTACTGATCTAACTACTGAGTTTACCTACTGATCTAACTACTGAGTTTACCTACTGATCTAACTACTGAGTTTACCTACTGATCTAACTACTGAGTTTACCTACTGATCTAACTACTGAGTTTACCTACTGATCTAACTACTGAGTTTACCTACTGATCTAACTACTGAGTTTACCTACTGATCTAACTACTGAGTTTACCTACTGATCTAACTACTGAGTTTACCTACTGATCTAACTACTGAGTTTACCTACTGATCTAACTACTGAGTTTACCTACTGATCTAACTACTGAGTTTACCTACTGATCTAACTGCTGAGTTTACCTACTGATCTAACTGCTGAGTTTACCTACTGATCTAACTGCTGAGTTTACCTACTGATCTAACTGCTGAGTTTACCTACTGATCTAACTACTGAGTTTACCTACTGATCTAACTACTGAGTTTACCTACTGATCTAACTACTGAGTTCACCTACTGATCTAACTACTGAGTTTACCTACTGATCTAACTACTGAGTTTACCTACTGATCTAACTACTGAGTTTACCTACTGATCTAACTACTGAGTTTACCTACTGATCTAACTACTGATCTAACTACTGAGTTTACCTACTGATCTAACTACTGAGTTTACCTACTGATCTAACTACTGAGTTTACCTACTGATCTAACTACTGAGTTTACCTACTGATCTAACTACTGAGTTTACCTACTGATCTAACTACTGAGTTTACCTACTGATCTAACTACTGAGTTAACCTACTGATCTAACTACTGAGTTAACCTACTGATCTAACTACTGATCTAACTACTGAGTTTACCTACTGAGTTTACCTACTGAGTTTACCTACTGAGTTTACCTACTGAGATTACCTACTGAGATTACCTACTGAGTTTACCTACTGAGTTTACCTACTGAGTTTACCTACTGAGTTTACCTACTGAGTTTACCTACTGAGTTTACCTACTGAGTTTACCTACTGAGTTTACCTACTGAGTTTACCTACTGAGTTTACCTACTGAGTTTACCTACTGAGTTTACCTACTGAGTTTACCTACTGAGTTTACCTACTGAGTTTACCTACTGAGTTTACCTACTGAGTTTACCTACTGAGTTTACCTACTGAGTTTACCTACTGAGTTTACCTACTGAGTTTACCTACTGAGTTTACCTACTGAGTTTACCTACTGAGTTTACCTACTGAGTTTACCTACTGAGTTTACCTACTGAGTTTACCTACTGAGTTTACCTACTGAGTTTACCTACTGAGTTTACCTACTGAGTTTACCTACTGAGTTTACCTACTGAGTTTACCTACTGAGTTTACCTACTGAGTTTACCTACTGAGTTTACCTACTTATCTAACTACTGAGTTTACCTACTGATCTAACTACTGAGTTTACCTACTGATCTAACTACTGAGTTTTCCTACTGATCTAACTACTGAGTTTACCTACTGATCTAACTACTGAGTTTACCTACTGATCTAACTACTGAGTTTACCTACTGATCTAACTACTGAGTTTACCTACTGATCTAACTACTGAGTTTACCTACTGATCTAACTACTGAGTTTACCTACTGATCTAACTACTGAGTTTACCTACTGATCTAACTACTGAGTTTACCTACTGATCTAACTACTGAGTTTACCTACTGATCTAACTACTGAGTTTACCTACTGATCTAACTACTGAGTTTACCTACTGATCGAACTACTGAGTTTACCTACTGATCGAACTACTGAGTTTACCTACTGATCTAACTACTGAGTTTACCTACTGATCTAACTACTGAGTTTACCTACTGATCTAACTACTGAGTTTACCTACTGATCTAACTACTGAGTTTACCTACTGATCTAACTACTGAGTTTACCTACTGATCTAACTACTGAGTTTACCTACTGATCTAACTACTGAGTTTACCTACTGATCTAACTACTGAGTTTACCTACTGATTTAACTACTGAGTTTACCTACTGATCTAACTACTGAGTTTACCTACTGATCTAACTACTGAGTTTACCTACTGATCTAACTACTGAGTTTACCTACTGATCTAACTACTGAGTTTACCTACTGATCTAACTACTGAGTTTACCTACTGATCTAACTACTGAGTTTACCTACTGATCTAACTACTGAGTTTACCTACTGATCTAACTACTGAGTTTACCAACTGATCTAACTACTGAGTTTACCTACTGATCTAACTACTGAGTTTACCTACTGATCTAACTACTGAGTTTACCTACTGATCTAACTACTGAGTTTACCTACTGATCTAACTACTGAGTTTACCTACTGATCTAACTACTGAGTTTACCTACTGATCTAACTACTGAGTTTACCTACTGATCTAACTACTGAGTTTACCTACTGATCTAACTACTGAGTTTACCTACTGATCTAACTACTGAGTTTACCTACTGATCTAACTACTGAGTTTACCTACTGATCTAACTACTGAGTTTACCTACTGATCTAACTACTGAGTTTACCTACTGATCTAACTACTGAGTTTACCTACTGATCTAACTACTGAGTTTACCTACTGATCTAACTACTGAGTTTACCTACTGATCTAACTACTGAGTTTACCTACTGATCTAACTACTGAGTTTACCTACTGATCTAACTACTGAGTTTACCTACTGATCTAACTACTGAGTTTACCTACTGATCTAACTACTGAGTTTACCTACTGATCTAACTACTGAGTTTACCTACTGATCTAACTACTGAGTTTACCTACTGATCTAACTACTGAGTTTACCTACTGATCTAACTACTGAGTTTACCTACTGATCTAACTACTGAGTTTACCTACTGATCTAACTACTGAGTTTACCTACTGATCTAACTACTGAGTTTACCTACTGATCTAACTACTGAGTTTACCTACTGATCTAACTACTGAGTTTACCTACTGATCTAACTACTGAGTTTACCTACTGATCTAACTACTGAGTTTACCTACTGATCTAACTACTGAGTTTACCTACTGATCTAACTACTGAGTTTACCTACTGATCTAACTACTGAGTTTACCTACTGATCTAACTACTGAGTTTACCTACTGATCTAACTACTGAGTTTACCTACTGATCTAACTACTGAGTTTACCTACTGATCTAACTACTGAGTTTACCTACTGATCTAACTACTGAGTTTACCTACTGATCTAACTACTGAGTTTACCTACTGATCTAACTACTGAGTTTACCTACTGATCTAACTACTGAGTTTACCTACTGATCTAACTACTGAGTTTACCTACTGATCTAACTACTGAGTTTACCTACTGATCTAACTACTGAGTTTACCTACTGATCTAACTACTGAGTTTACCTACTGATCTAATTACTGAGTTTACCTACTGATCTAACTACTGAGTTTACCTACTGATCTAACTACTGAGTTTACCTACTGATCTAACTACTGAGTTTACCTACTGATCTAACTACTGAGTTTACCTACTGATCTAACTACTGAGTTTACCTACTGATCTAACTACTGAGTTTACCTACTGATCTAACTACTGAGTTTACCTACTGATCTAACTACTGAGTTTACCTACTGATCTAACTACTGAGTTTACCTACTGATCTAACTACTGAGTTTACCTACTGATCTAACTACTGAGTTTACCTACTGATCTAACTACTGAGTTTACCTACTGATCTAACTACTGAGTTTACCTACTGATCTAACTACTGAGTTTACCTACTGATCTAACTACTGAGTTTACCTACTGATCTAACTACTGAGTTTACCTACTGATCTAACTACTGAGTTTACCTACTGATCTAACTACTGAGTTTACCTACTGATCTAACTACTGAGTTTACCTACTGATCTAACTACTGAGTTTACCTACTGATCTAACTACTGAGTTTACCTACTGATCTAACTACTGAGTTTACCTACTGATCTAACTACTGAGTTTACCTACTGATCTAACTACTGAGTTTACCTACTGATCTAACTACTGAGTTTACCTACTGATCTAACTACTGAGTTTGCCTACTGATCTAACTACTGAGTTTGCCTACTGATCTAACTACTGAGTTTGCCTACTGGTCTAACTACTGAGTTTGCCTACTGATCTAACTACTGAGTTTGCCTACTGGTCTAACTACTGAGTTTGCCTACTGGTCTAACTACTGAGTTTGCCTACTGGTCTAACTACTGAGTTTGCCTACTGGTCTAACTACTGAGTTTGCCTACTGGTCTAACTACTGAGTTTGCCTACTGGTCTAACTACTGAGTTTGCCTACTGATCTAACTACTGAGTTTGCCTACTGATCTAACTACTGAGTTTGCCTACTGATCTAACTACTGAGTTTGCCTACTGATCTAACTACTGAGTTTGCCTACTGATCTAACTACTGAGTTTGCCTACTGATCTAACTACTGAGTTTGCCTACTGATCTAACTACTGAGTTTGCCTACTGATCTAACTACTGAGTTTGCCTACTGATCTAACTACTGAGTTTGCCTACTGATCTAACTACTGAGTTTGCCTACTGATCTAACTACTGAGTTTGCCTACTGATCTAACTACTGAGTTTGCCTACTGATCTAACTACTGAGTTTGCCTACTGATCTAACTACTGAGTTTGCCTACTGATCTAACTACTGAGTTTGCCTACTGATCTAACTACTGAGTTTGCCTACTGATCTAACTACTGAGTTTGCCTACTGATCTAACTACTGAGTTTGCCTACTGATCTAACTACTGAGTTTGCCTACTGATCTAACTACTGAGTTTGCCTACTGATCTAACTACTGAGTTTGCCTACTGATCTAACTACTGAGTTTGCCTACTGATCTAACTACTGAGTTTGCCTACTGATCTAACTACTGAGTTTGCCTTCTGATCTAACTACTGAGTTTGCCTACTGATCTAACTACTGAGTTTGCCTTCTGATCTAACTACTGAGTTTGCCTACTGATCTAACTACTGAGTTTGCCTACTGATCTAACTACTGAGTTTGCCTACTGATCTAACTACTGAGTTTGCCTACTGATCTAACTACTGAGTTTGCCTACTGATCTAACTACTGAGTTTGCCTACTGATCTAACTACTGAGTTTGCCTACTGATCTAACTACTGAGTTTGCCTACTGATCTAACTACTGAGTTTGCTTACTGATCTAACTACTGAGTTTGCCTACTGATCTAACTACTGAGTTTGCCTACTGATCTAACTACTGAGTTTGCCTACTGATCTAACTACTGAGTTTGCCTACTGATCTAACTACTGAGTTTGCCTACTGATCTAACTACTGAGTTTGCCTACTGATCTAACTACTGAGTTTGCCTACTGATCTAACTACTGAGTTTGCCTACTGATCTAACTACTGAGTTTGCCTACTGATCTAACTACTGAGTTTGCCTACTGATCTAACTACTGAGTTTGCCTACTGATCTAACTACTGAGTTTGCCTACTGATCTAACTACTGAGTTTGCCTACTGATCTAACTACTGAGTTTGCCTACTGATCTAACTACTGAGTTTGCCTACTGATCTAACTAGTGAGTTTACCTACTGATCTAACTAGTGAGTTTACCTACTGATCTAACTAGTGAGTTTACCTACTGATCTAACTACTGAGTTTACCTACTGATCTAACTACTGAGTTTACCTACTGATCTAACTACTGAGTTTACCTACTGATCTAACTACTGAGTTTACCTACTGATCTAACTACTGAGTTTACCTACTGATCTAACTACTGAGTTTACCTACTGATCTAACTACTGAGTTTACCTACTGATCTAACTACTGAGTTTACCTACTGATCTAACTACTGAGTTTACCTACTGATCTAACTACTGAGTTTACCTACTGATCTAACTACTGAGTTTACCTACTGATCTAACTACTGAGTTTACCTACTGATCTAACTACTGAGTTTACCTACTGATCTAACTACTGAGTTTACCTACTGATCTAACTACTGAGTTTACCTACTGATCTAACTACTGAGTTTACCTACTGATCTAACTACTGAGTTTACCTACTGATCTAACTACTGAGTTTACCTACTGATCTAACTACTGAGTTTACCTACTGATCTAACTACTGAGTTTACCTACTGATCTAACTACTGAGTTTACCTACTGATCTAACTACTGAGTTTACCTAATGATCTAACTACTGAGTTTACCTACTGATCTAACTACTGAGTTTACCTACTGATCTAACTACTGAGTTTACCTACTGATCTAACTACTGAGTTTACCTACTGATCTAACTACTGAGTTTACCTACTGATCTAACTACTGAGTTTACCTTCTGATCTAACTACTGAGTTTACCTTCTGATCTAACTACTGAGTTTACCTACTGATCTAACTACTGAGTTTACCTACTGATCTAACTACTGAGTTTACCTACTGATCTAACTACTGAGTTTACCTACTGATCTAACTACTGAGTTTACCTACTGATCTAACTACTGAGTTTACCTACTGATCTAACTACTGAGTTTACCTACTGATCTAACTACTGAGTTTACCTACTGATATAACTACTGAGTTTACCTACTGATCTAACTACTGAGTTTACCTACTGAGTTTACCTACTGAGTTTACCTACTGAGTTTACCTACTGAGTTTACCTACTGAGATTACCTACTGAGTTTACCTACTGAGTTTACCTACTGAGTTTACCTACTGAGTTTACCTACTGAGATTACCTACTGAGTTTACCTACTGAGATTACCTACTGAGATTACCTACTGAGATTACCTACTGAGTTTACCTACTGAGATTACCTACTGAGATTACCTACTGAGATTACCTACTGAGATTACCTACTGAGATTACCTACTGAGTTTACCTACTGAGTTTACCTACTGAGTTTACCTACTGATCTAACTACTGATCTAACTACTGAGTTTACCTACTGATCTAACTACTGAGTTTACCTACTGATCTAACTACTGAGTTTACCTACTGATCTAACTACTGAGTTTACCTACTGATCTAACTACTGAGTTTACCTACTGATCTAACTACTGAGTTTACCTACTGATCTAACTACTGAGTTTACCTACTGATCTAACTACTGAGTTTACCTACTGATCTAACTACTGAGTTTACCTACTGATCTAACTACTGAGTTTACCTACTGATCTAACTACTGAGTTTACCTACTGATCTAACTACTGAGTTTACCTACTGATCTAACTACTGAGTTTACCTACTGATCTAACTACTGAGTTTACCTACTGATCTAACTACTGAGTTTACCTACTGATCTAACTACTGAGTTTACCTACTGATCTAACTACTGAGTTTACCTACTGATCTAACTACTGAGTTTACCTACTGATCTAACTACTGAGTTTACCTACTGATCTAACTACTGAGTTTACCTACTGATCTAACTACTGAGTTTACCTACTGATCTAACTACTGAGTTTACCTACTGATCTAACTACTGAGTTTACCTACTGATCTAACTACTGAGTTTACCTACTGATCTAACTACTGAGTTTACCTACTGATCTAACTACTGAGTTTACCTACTGATCTAACTACTGAGTTTACCTACTGATCTAACTACTGAGTTTACCTACTGATCTAACTACTGAGTTTACCTACTGATCTAACTACTGAGTTTACCTACTGATCTAACTACTGAGTTTACCTACTGATCTAACTACTGAGTTTACCTACTGATCTAACTACTGAGTTTACCTACTGATCTAACTACTGAGTTTACCTACTGATCTAACTACTGAGTTTACCTACTGATCTAACTACTGAGTTTACCTACTGATCTAACTACTGAGTTTACCTACTGATCTAACTACTGAGTTTACCTACTGATCTAACTACTGAGTTTACCTACTGATCTAACTACTGAGTTTACCTACTGATCTAACTACTGAGTTTACCTACTGATCTAACTACTGAGTTTACCTACTGATCTAACTACTGAGTTTACCTACTGATCTAACTACTGAGTTTACCTACTGATCTAACTACTGAGTTTACCTACTGATCTAACTACTGAGTTTACCTACTGATCTAACTACTGAGTTTACCTACTGATCTAACTACTGAGTTTACCTACTGATCTAACTACTGAGTTTACCTACTGATCTAACTGCTGAGTTTACCTACTGATCTAACTGCTGAGTTTACCTACTGATCTAACTGCTGAGTTTACCTACTGATCTAACTGCTGAGTTTACCTACTGATCTAACTGCTGAGTTTACCTACTGATCTAACTACTGAGTTTACCTACTGATCTAACTACTGAGTTTACCTACTGATCTAACTGCTGAGTTTACCTACTGATCTAACTACTGAGTTTACCTACTGATCTAACTGCTGAGTTTACCTACTGATCTAACTGCTGAGTTTACCTACTGATCTAACTACTGAGTTTACCTACTGATCTAACTACTGAGTTTACCTACTGATCTAACTGCTGAGTTTACCTACTGATCTAACTGCTGAGTTTACCTACTGATCTAACTGCTGAGTTTACCTACTGATCTAACTGCTGAGTTTACCTACTGATCTAACTACTGAGTTTACCTACTGATCTAACTACTGAGTTTACCTACTGATCTAACTACTGAGTTTACCTACTGATCTAACTACTGAGTTTACCTACTGATCTAACTACTGAGTTTACCTACTGAGTTTACCTACTGAGTTTACCTACTGAGTTTACCTACTGAGTTTACCTACTGAGATTACCTACTGAGTTTACCTACTGAGTTTACCTACTGAGTTTACCTACTGAGATTACCTACTGAGTTTACCTACTGAGATTACCTACTGAGTTTACCTACTGAGATTACCTACTGAGATTACCTACTGAGATTACCTACTGAGATTACCTACTGAGTTTACCTACTGAGTTTACCTACTGAGTTTACCTACTGAGTTTACCTACTGAGTTTACCTACTGAGTTTACCTACTGAGTTTACCTACTGAGTTTACCTACTGAGTTTACCTACTGAGTTTACCTACTGAGTTTACCTACTGAGTTTACCTACTGAGTTTACCTACTGAGTTTACCTACTGAGTTTACCTACTGAGTTTACCTACTGAGTTTACCTACTGAGTTTACCTACTGAGTTTACCTACTGAGTTTACCTACTGAGTTTACCTACTGAGTTTACCTACTGAGTTTACCTACTGAGTTTACCTACTGAGTTTACCTACTGAGTTTACCTACTGAGTTTACCTACTGAGTTTACCTACTGAGTTTACCTACTGAGTTTACCTACTGAGTTTACCTACTGAGTTTACCTACTGATCTAACTACTGAGTTTACCTACTGATCTAACTACTGAGTTTACCTACTGATCTAACTACTGAGTTTACCTTCTGATCTAACTACTGAGTTTACCTACTGATCTAACTACTGAGTTTACCTACTGATCTAACTACTGAGTTTACCTACTGATCTTACTACTGAGTTTACCTACTGATCTAACTACTGAGTTTACCTACTGATCTAACTACTGAGTTTACCTACTGATCTAACTACTGAGTTTACCTACTGATCTAACTACTGAGTTTACCTACTGATCTAACTACTGAGTTTACCTACTGATCTAACTACTGAGTTTACCTACTGATCTAACTACTGAGTTTACCTACTGATCTAACTACTGAGTTTACCTACTGATCTAACTACTGAGTTTACCTACTGATCTAACTACTGAGTTTACCTACTGATCTAACTACTGAGTTTACCTACTGATCTAACTACTGAGTTTACCTACTGATCTAACTACTGAGTTTACCTACTGATCTAACTGCTGAGTTTACCTACTGATCTAACTGCTGAGTTTACCTACTGATCTAACTGCTGAGTTTACCTACTGATCTAACTGCTGAGTTTACCTACTGATCTAACTACTGAGTTTACCTACTGATCTAACTACTGAGTTTACCTACTGATCTAACTACTGAGTTCACCTACTGATCTAACTACTGAGTTTACCTACTGATCTAACTACTGAGTTTACCTACTGATCTAACTACTGAGTTTACCTACTGATCTAACTACTGAGTTTACCTACTGATCTAACTACTGATCTAACTACTGAGTTTACCTACTGATCTAACTACTGAGTTTACCTACTGATCTAACTACTGAGTTTACCTACTGATCTAACTACTGAGTTTACCTACTGATCTAACTACTGAGTTTACCTACTGATCTAACTACTGAGTTTACCTACTGATCTAACTACTGAGTTAACCTACTGATCTAACTACTGATCTAACTACTGAGTTTACCTACTGAGTTTACCTACTGAGTTTACCTACTGAGTTTACCTACTGAGTTTACCTACTGAGATTACCTACTGAGATTACCTACTGAGTTTACCTACTGAGTTTACCTACTGAGTTTACCTACTGAGTTTACCTACTGAGTTTACCTACTGAGTTTACCTACTGAGTTTACCTACTGAGTTTACCTACTGAGTTTACCTACTGAGTTTACCTACTGAGTTTACCTACTGAGTTTACCTACTGAGTTTACCTACTGAGTTTACCTACTGAGTTTACCTACTGAGTTTACCTACTGAGTTTACCTACTGAGTTTACCTACTGAGTTTACCTACTGAGTTTACCTACTGAGTTTACCTACTGAGTTTACCTACTGAGTTTACCTACTGAGTTTACCTACTGAGTTTACCTACTGAGTTTACCTACTGAGTTTACCTACTGAGTTTACCTACTGAGTTTACCTACTGAGTTTACCTACTGAGTTTACCTACTGAGTTTACCTACTGAGTTTACCTACTGAGTTTACCTACTTATCTAACTACTGAGTTTACCTACTGATCTAACTACTGAGTTTACCTACTGATCTAACTACTGAGTTTTCCTACTGATCTAACTACTGAGTTTACCTACTGATCTAACTACTGAGTTTACCTACTGATCTAACTACTGAGTTTACCTACTGATCTAACTACTGAGTTTACCTACTGATCTAACTACTGAGTTTACCTACTGATCTAACTACTGAGTTTACCTACTGATCTAACTACTGAGTTTACCTACTGATCTAACTACTGAGTTTACCTACTGATCTAACTACTGAGTTTACCTACTGATCTAACTACTGAGTTTACCTACTGATCTAACTACTGAGTTTACCTACTGATCGAACTACTGAGTTTACCTACTGATCGAACTACTGAGTTTACCTACTGATCTAACTACTGAATTTACCTACTGATCTAACTACTGAGTTTACCTACTGATCTAACTACTGAGTTTACCTACTGATCTAACTACTGAGTTTACCTACTGATCTAACTACTGAGTTTACCTACTGATCTAACTACTGAGTTTACCTACTGATCTAACTACTGAGTTTACCTACTGATCTAACTACTGAGTTTACCTACTGATTTAACTACTGAGTTTACCTACTGATCTAACTACTGAGTTTACCTACTGATCTAACTACTGAGTTTACCTACTGATCTAACTACTGAGTTTACCTACTGATCTAACTACTGAGTTTACCTACTGATCTAACTACTGAGTTTACCTACTGATCTAACTACTGAGTTTACCTACTGATCTAACTACTGAGTTTACCTACTGATCTAACTACTGAGTTTACCAACTGATCTAACTACTGAGTTTACCTACTGATCTAACTACTGAGTTTACCTACTGATCTAACTACTGAGTTTACCTACTGATCTAACTACTGAGTTTACCTACTGATCTAACTACTGAGTTTACCTACTGATCTAACTACTGAGTTTACCTACTGATCTAACTACTGAGTTTACCTACTGATCTAACTACTGAGTTTACCTACTGATCTAACTACTGAGTTTACCTACTGATCTAACTACTGAGTTTACCTACTGATCTAACTACTGAGTTTACCTACTGATCTAACTACTGAGTTTACCTACTGATCTAACTACTGAGTTTACCTACTGATCTAACTACTGAGTTTACCTACTGATCTAACTACTGAGTTTACCTACTGATCTAACTACTGAGTTTACCTACTGATCTAACTACTGAGTTTACCTACTGATCTAACTACTGAGTTTACCTACTGATCTAACTACTGAGTTTACCTACTGATCTAACTACTGAGTTTACCTACTGATCTAACTACTGAGTTTACCTACTGATCTAACTACTGAGTTTACCTACTGATCTAACTACTGAGTTTACCTACTGATCTAACTACTGAGTTTACCTACTGATCTAACTACTGAGTTTACCTACTGATCTAACTACTGAGTTTACCTACTGATCTAACTACTGAGTTTACCTACTGATCTAACTACTGAGTTTACCTACTGATCTAACTACTGAGTTTACCTACTGATCTAACTACTGAGTTTACCTACTGATCTAACTACTGAGTTTACCTACTGATCTAACTACTGAGTTTACCTACTGATCTAACTACTGAGTTTACCTACTGATCTAACTACTGAGTTTACCTACTGATCTAACTACTGAGTTTACCTACTGATCTAACTACTGAGTTTACCTACTGATCTAACTACTGAGTTTACCTACTGATCTAACTACTGAGTTTACCTACTGATCTAACTACTGAGTTTACCTACTGATCTAACTACTGAGTTTACCTACTGATCTAACTACTGAGTTTACCTACTGATCTAACTACTGAGTTTACCTACTGATCTAACTACTGAGTTTACCTACTGATCTAACTACTGAGTTTACCTACTGATCTAACTACTGAGTTTACCTACTGATCTAACTACTGAGTTTACCTACTGATCTAACTACTGAGTTTACCTACTGATCTAACTACTGAGTTTACCTACTGATCTAACTACTGAGTTTACCTACTGATCTAACTACTGAGTTTACCTACTGATCTAACTACTGAGTTTACCTACTGATCTAACTACTGAGTTTACCTACTGATCTAACTACTGAGTTTACCTACTGATCTAACTACTGAGTTTACCTACTGATCTAACTACTGAGTTTACCTACTGATCTAACTACTGAGTTTACCTACTGATCTAACTACTGAGTTTACCTACTGATCTAACTACTGAGTTTACCTACTGATCTAACTACTGAGTTTACCTACTGATCTAACTACTGAGTTTACCTACTGATCTAACTACTGAGTTTACCTACTGATCTAACTACTGAGTTTACCTACTGATCTAACTACTGAGTTTACCTACTGATCTAACTACTGAGTTTACCTACTGATCTAACTACTGAGTTTACCTACTGATCTAACTACTGAGTTTACCTACTGATCTAACTACTGAGTTTACCTACTGATCTAACTACTGAGTTTACCTACTGATCTAACTACTGAGTTTACCTACTGATCTAACTACTGAGTTTACCTACTGATCTAACTACTGAGTTTACCTACTGATCTAACTACTGAGTTTACCTACTGATCTAACTACTGAGTTTACCTACTGATCTAACTACTGAGTTTACCTACTGATCTAACTACTGAGTTTACCTACTGATCTAACTACTGAGTTTGCCTACTGATCTAACTACTGAGTTTGCCTACTGATCTAACTACTGAGTTTGCCTACTGGTCTAACTACTGAGTTTGCCTACTGGTCTAACTACTGAGTTTGCCTACTGGTCTAACTACTGAGTTTGCCTACTGGTCTAACTACTGAGTTTGCCTACTGGTCTAACTACTGAGTTTGCCTACTGATCTAACTACTGAGTTTGCCTACTGATCTAACTACTGAGTTTGCCTACTGATCTAACTACTGAGTTTGCCTACTGATCTAACTACTGAGTTTGCCTACTGATCTAACTACTGAGTTTGCCTACTGATCTAACTACTGAGTTTGCCTACTGATCTAACTACTGAGTTTGCCTACTGATCTAACTACTGAGTTTGCCTACTGATCTAACTACTGAGTTTGCCTACTGATCTAACTACTGAGTTTGCCTACTGATCTAACTACTGAGTTTGCCTACTGATCTAACTACTGAGTTTGCCTACTGATCTAACTACTGAGTTTGCCTACTGATCTAACTACTGAGTTTGCCTACTGATCTAACTACTGAGTTTGCCTACTGATCTAACTACTGAGTTTGCCTACTGATCTAACTACTGAGTTTGCCTACTGATCTAACTACTGAGTTTGCCTACTGATCTAACTACTGAGTTTGCCTACTGATCTAACTACTGAGTTTGCCTACTGATCTAACTACTGAGTTTGCCTACTGATCTAACTACTGAGTTTGCCTACTGATCTAACTACTGAGTTTGCCTACTGATCTAACTACTGAGTTTGCCTACTGATCTAACTACTGAGTTTGCCTACTGATCTAACTACTGAGTTTGCCTTCTGATCTAACTACTGAGTTTGCCTACTGATCTAACTACTGAGTTTGCCTTCTGATCTAACTACTGAGTTTGCCTACTGATCTAACTACTGAGTTTGCCTACTGATCTAACTACTGAGTTTGCCTACTGATCTAACTACTGAGTTTGCCTACTGATCTAACTACTGAGTTTGCCTACTGATCTAACTACTGAGTTTGCCTACTGATCTAACTACTGAGTTTGCCTACTGATCTAACTACTGAGTTTGCCTACTGATTTAACTACTGAGTTTGCCTACTGATCTAACTACTGAGTTTGCTTACTGATCTAACTACTGAGTTTGCCTACTGATCTAACTACTGAGTTTGCCTACTGATCTAACTACTGAGTTTGCCTACTGATCTAACTACTGAGTTTGTCTACTGATCTAACTACTGAGTTTGCCTACTGATCTAACTACTGAGTTTGCCTACTGATCTAACTACTGAGTTTGCCTACTGATCTAACTACTGAGTTTGCCTACTGATCTAACTACTGAGTTTGCCTACTGATCTAACTACTGAGTTTGCCTACTGATCTAACTACTGAGTTTGCCTACTGATCTAACTACTGAGTTTGCCTACTGATCTAACTACTGAGTTTGCCTACTGATCTAACTACTGAGTTTGCCTACTGATCTAACTAGTGAGTTTACCTACTGATCTAACTAGTGAGTTTACCTACTGATCTAACTAGTGAGTTTACCTACTGATCTAACTACTGAGTTTACCTACTGATCTAACTACTGAGTTTACCTACTGATCTAACTACTGAGTTTACCTACTGATCTAACTACTGAGTTTACCTACTGATCTAACTACTGAGTTTACCTACTGATCTAACTACTGAGTTTACCTACTGATCTAACTACTGAGTTTACCTACTGATCTAACTACTGAGTTTACCTACTGATCTAACTACTGAGTTTACCTACTGATCTAACTACTGAGTTTACCTACTGATCTAACTACTGAGTTTACCTACTGATCTAACTACTGAGTTTACCTACTGATCTAACTACTGAGTTTACCTACTGATCTAACTACTGAGTTTACCTACTGATCTAACTACTGAGTTTACCTACTGATCTAACTACTGAGTTTACCTACTGATCTAACTACTGAGTTTACCTACTGATCTAACTACTGAGTTTACCTACTGATCTAACTACTGAGTTTACCTACTGATCTAACTACTGAGTTTACCTAATGATCTAACTACTGAGTTTACCTACTGATCTAACTACTGAGTTTACCTACTGATCTAACTACTGAGTTTACCTACTGATCTAACTACTGAGTTTACCTACTGATCTAACTACTGAGTTTACCTACTGATCTAACTACTGAGTTTACCTTCTGATCTAACTACTGAGTTTACCTTCTGATCTAACTACTGAGTTTACCTACTGATCTAACTACTGAGTTTACCTACTGATCTAACTACTGAGTTTACCTACTGATCTAACTACTGAGTTTACCTACTGATCTAACTACTGAGTTTACCTACTGATCTAACTACTGAGTTTGCCTACTGGTCTAACTACTGAGTTTGCCTACTGATCTAACTACTGAGTTTGCCTACTGGTCTAACTACTGAGTTTGCCTACTGGTCTAACTACTGAGTTTGCCTACTGGTCTAACTACTGAGTTTGCCTACTGGTCTAACTACTGAGTTTGCCTACTGGTCTAACTACTGAGTTTGCCTACTGATCTAACTACTGAGTTTGCCTACTGATCTAACTACTGAGTTTACCTACTGATCTAACTACTGAGTTTACCTACTGATCTAACTACTGAGTTTACCTACTGATCTAACTACTGAGTTTACCTACTGATCTAACTACTGAGTTTACCTACTGATCTAACTACTGAGTTTACCTACTGATCTAACTACTGAGTTTACCTACTGATCTAACTACTGAGTTTACCTACTGATCTAACTACTGAGTTTACCTACTGATCTAACTACTGAGTTTACCTACTGATCTAACTACTGAGTTTACCTACTGATCTAACTACTGAGTTTACCTACTGATCTAACTACTGAGTTTACCTACTGATCTAACTACTGAGTTTACCTACTGATCTAACTACTGAGTTTACCTACTGATCTAACTACTGAGTTTACCTACTGATCTAACTACTGAGTTTACCTACTGATCTAACTACTGAGTTTACCTACTGATCTAACTACTGAGTTTACCTACTGATCTAACTACTGAGTTTACCTACTGATCTAACTACTGAGTTTACCTACTGATCTAACTACTGAGTTTACCTACTGATCTAACTACTGAGTTTACCTACTGATCTAACTACTGAGTTTACCTACTGATCTAACTACTGAGTTTACCTACTGATCTAACTACTGAGTTTACCTACTGATCTAACTACTGAGTTTACCTACTGATCTAACTACTGAGTTTACCTACTGATCTAACTACTGAGTTTACCTACTGATCTAACTACTGAG
>CANNZV010005686.1:0-24447 GCA_947561585.1 Caprella mutica | reverse complement strand
CAAATAAACATCTTAGTCTTTTGTAATTAGGGCCGTGTTCTCTCAATTATTTTTCATACTCTTTGATAGAATTTTCATATTTAAATATTATGTTGCTAACCAAATGAAATAATTTTATCAGTTTTAATAGTCATACATCATGAATATGTAAATTCAAACTACTTAATTTCTGATTTGCTTCATTTTATTTGATCATAGTCCAGTCAACTTAAATCAATTTAAATTCTTTTCGATACTATATAAACCTTATTTTTCTTTCTCTCTCTCTCTTTATGTATGTTATTTTTCCCTATTTTTTTTTTTTTTTTTTTACAGATTTATTTCCTTGTATATATATATATTTTTTTCATTATTCTTGAAGATGATAAATGTATTTTATCGAAACGTCGACATTTTAAGAAAAAATATAAAATGATACTACGAACTTTTTTAACCTTCTGGATTTCAAAATGCATTTTAAAATTGATTAGTCCTAGTGAATTAGCTACTTTTAGAAAATTAGAAAAGAATTGTAGAAAACTTTCTAAAATAACTGCTCATCATCTCTTCAATGAGACTTGTTTATATATATATATTTTTTTTTTTAAATTTTCATTCTGATTTCAAACAATTTTACTGCAAATTAGTTATAAATATAACCTTTTCATTTATGTATATTAATTTAAAAATAGTTCATTCTTGCAAATTCCTAATTTATTTTGACTCTAAAATTTTCTAATCATCAAAATCTAATTAGTATTTCAAAATTTCAAAATATTTATTTTTAAATATTCACTTCTAAATATTCACAAATATTCACTTCTAAATATTCACAGTATGAATATTAATTCATCTGTATTCAATTCATATGCTCACCTAATAGACCGCGTACTTCTATTAAGTAAACATGCTGAGTCATCAATTAATATAATAATTAAATGCTGTGTCGGTAGTTTTTGTTACGATTCAAAGATTAATCTGCTGATCATTAAAAAGCTATTAAAGTTCTTGATAACTTATATGTGGTATATGGTTTCATGTGGTTGTGTGGATTTGTGGTTCTTTTTGTTTCTTGACTCCTTCGATGATATATGTGTCCTTCCTAGATAAAATCGGTATAGTGGATATAGGTCTAAAATTAACATTTTCTTTAAAACCAGATTTAAAAATGGGCACAACTCTAGCAATTTTAAAAATGTCTGGATATAAACCTACTAAAATACTACAATTAAAAATTCTACCTAAAGGTTGACAAATAAAATCTAATATTTCAATTTCATTTTGTGACCATTTTTGAATCTGGTTTTAAAGAAAATATTAATAATTTTAGACCTATATCCACTACACTGATTTTATCAAAAATCTTCGAAAAAATTCTGAATATACTAGACTTGATATTCTTACTAATAGTAATAAAATTTTTAAAAAATTGTATATTTGGTTTTAGAAATAATGTCACTACAACTCATGCAATTTTAAATCTTTTACATTATGTTTTAAAATCTTTTAATGAAAAAAATGATGCATATCATTATTTTTAGACCTGAAGATGGCAATTGACACGGTAGACGTAAACATTTTAATGAAAAAACTCCACCACTATGGCATTAGGGACAATTTTAATTAAATTTTATCTAGTTATCTTAGCAACAGACGGCAATATGTTCAAATAAACGATTACTACATTAAATATTGGTTTATACCAAGGAGCCATTCTAAGTCCGATTTCATTCAATTTATATTTTAATGATGTATGTAACGTAGGTAAGGATATGTTTTAAATTGTACTTTATTTGCAGACGATGCAGTTTTTTTATTGTAGGGATGAATGTTTAGATAATCTTGTTTTAAAATTAAATGTTTTTATTAGGGAATTATCTCAATAGCTGGATTTTAATAAACTCACCTCTAACATTTCGAAAACTAAAATAATGATTTTCAATCCCCGTAAACAATTAACCCTCCCAGAAATATATTTTAACAATGAAATTTTAGAACATGTTCATCATTTTAAATATCTAGGCATTTTTATTGACGACAGACTAACTTTTAAAGAACACTTGTCATTTTTATGTAATAAACTTAGTCAGGTTAAAGCACTGAGTATCCAGCTATTGAGATAATTCCCTAATAAAACATTTAATTTTGAAACAAGATTATCTAAATGTTTAATAAAAAACTGCATCGTCTGCAAATAAAGTACAATTTAAAACTATATCCTTACCTACGTTACATACATCATTAAAATATAAATAAAGATGGAGGTAGCATAGCAGGAGCACAAGTGATGCCAAAAAGTGGCGCCATGGTCTAAACCCCTGTATATGGAATATGTAGTGACAATCGAGACGTTTAGTGAACGTGATGTCATCACAGCAAGACTCTAAAATCAAATTTGACACTACTTTTCACTCTATTGTCATTGCTATGTATATTTTTTACACTGTGGTCTAAACCGATGGCGCCCCTCCCACTCACATCAGTTTAACAGAAAGCACGGAAAGGAGAGGAGTGCGTGCGATACTCTCCTCATTTTAACAACTCTCTCTACCTCATGCCCTTCTCGAAACCCTACTTTTAAAGACTCAATAGTTACTTACATGACGAATACAGATGATTTCTATGATGAAAAAGTGTAAGATTTGATTACTAATAATGCTTTGACATCTCACTAAAACTATAATTTTATTACAGTAATAACAAGATGAACAGAGAGAATGCATGCTCAAATCATAATATATTCACAACAATAAAATACTATTAAACCATTAAAAATATAAGAATCTAACAATGGGACAACGCATATACTTCTCAAAAAGAAAGACAATGCTACCGACTATTTTCGACTTATTTATTGCACGAAAGTTTGAGATTAAATTACATTATAAGAAATAAGAAGCAATGGCCCATAATGTTCATACAAGTATATCCAGAAACTTAGTGTCACACATTGTCCCTAAACATTGTCACTCACTGTGTTATATGGCTGTTCTGGGAGTTTGATCTGGTGTCGCCTATCCTTCGGCACATCTCATTAGTCCAGTCAGACTTCGGGGTAGTTTTTACTCTAGCATGGTGTTGTTAGTTGTTGACGACAAGTAGATCCAGTGAATAAGAATGGTTTAGTAAATGGGGATGACAGAGTAACTAGAAGGTACGTCTTTCTGCTGTCGCTGTTGGAAGTGATCTGCCTTACGGCGGTTAGTTGTGGCCGAAGTAAGCGCAAAATGCGGAGTTAGAATGCCGGAAAAAGTAATGCGCTTATTTGGGCTGTATTAATGAAAAATTATGAAATGATAAAGTTAATGAGAAGTAGAAATAAAAAAAGAACATAATTAGTGTATATTTTTATACACATTATCTTGGAAATTGAACTTAAAGCGGAGGAGAACCCGTTCTAAGTTTAGCATTTAATAAAAATCAAAGAATGTTTGCATGGTACACTAATACTATGTGTCATATTTTGCTTGGTTCCTTCAATGTAGACGCAATTGTTTAAAAATTATTCTCGGTACAACTGACGTAAGTGAACTCGTGGTCAACTCTGCTTCATTAAGTCGTCCTTTTATAAAATCGGGATCTATTTGAAGCGGGGTCTGCTTGTACAAAATGAATATGAAGATATTATTATAATTTTATAAACTTTTTCCATGATTAGAACTCATGATATTTAACTTTACTGTAGAGCAATTCATAACTCAAATTGAAACTAACCTCACAATTTAAACAGTAAATTTTTATTTTTTTCGTAGGGTAGCTAAGGTATATTCTTTTCTGTCAAGGATTCAGGAAGAATTTCCGATCAAATTAGTGACAGTAGTAATCCAGCGTAACTAAATTGGACTGAGATGAGATTTTCCGTTACAGACAAATAAACTTTCGTTAAATTCTTTGATTACAACAGATTTGTACAACTCTATCAATATTGTTAAAATGAAAACAAATATATTCATTAGCCCTTTCATTCGGAAAAATTAAAAATAAATTATATTGATATTGGTGTTTTATGTATTTACTTGTACATATACTGTATATAGTAATTTGTTTATTGTCAGTGTAATTATAACACACTATTTTTTCCTTTAACTTTATTCCAATGCTTCTCATCATCAATAATTGAACTTTAAATTACAATATTGAAAATGAAATGGATGAAAAAAAGCTAAAGAGTGAGAGAGACAATCTACATAGTAAATGGAATATTTATCAGATATGATATGGTACTTTGAAATGATTTGTTTCTATATAAAATCTCGTAGAACATTTCGTAAATATTCATATAAAAAAACGGTTCTTCACAAGGAAATCATTCACGTGAATTGTGTTTCAGAATTATTCAGTTAAAAAGAAAAATGGAAAAATACTTCTTAATAAAAGATTGACTATAAAAAATATTATACGTTTTGCTTAATTTATATATTTTAATTATACCGTTTTATCTTTTAATTTACTTCACTTGAATAAAAACAAAATCACCATATAGAATCCCATTTAATCTAACAATTAAATCGTTAAAATGAAGTCTATTGTTATCAACGTTCATAGAAAGGATATACTTTCACATATTTTCACTAGTAAATTATAAGCTTTCGGCAATGGTTGATTGTTTTGAGACACTCCTGGTCGAAAAAATCGACCCATCTGATGACAAAGGCTGATAATATAACAAGTGCCTAAATGATCCGCTGTTAAAGCAACATTTTAAAATATTCAAAATCAGAAAACGCTTTTATTGAATTCTCTAATCAATTATCGGGGAGGTGCATGAATTGCGTTATTTAATTTGTTTACAAATTTTAGTCAAAACTATTTATTTTATTTTGGTCGATTTTTCATGTGCTGGAATTGAAATAGTTCAATAACTAACATACTACAAATATTTTATGCATATGCTTCGAACCTCGATTTCATACAGATCGGATAGAAGATTCAATATTTTATGCCAGATTACACTGAGAGAAATAATTTTTGGACATCAAACAACACACTGTAGTTTAACTCATTGTGGGTTGATTATACGCTAAAGTAGTTAATTCCAGTAATGTGCTAGGTGTAGATGAACTACAGCATGTGGTTTAATTCTCTAGTCAGTATAAACGCACGAAATGTTGGTAAAATTTTATTTTTCTGTGGTTAGAAATACGCATCATCCATGTCAGTTTACCTTACCTACAGAACAAATCAAAAATAAACTTGAATGTAGGTAAATTATTTTCAATTGTCAGTATATATAACCGTCCTCTATGTAGTTAGAGTATTACTATGAAATTATTAATCACATGTATGTAAATTTAATGTAAATCAGGCGGGAAACTGGAACAGCGCGTCAGTTTCAGTGAAATATCAATGAAGGTAGGTGTGTATTTTGGTGGTAACCCTAATTTAATTTCAGCAATTCTCAGTGCTTAAATTTATAGTAATAGGGATATGAATCAGAACATAAGATAGGCTATATTAGTTTTCTGTGATCAATTCATTCTGAAAAATAATAAAATAGGAAGTCAGCCTAGCTGTTTATAATTGAAAAAGATCCAAGGCAGAAAATAGCCTATAGGCAACTGACCATAATCTTCAGTTTGCTCTAGCCTCTACTTCTAGGGTGCTTGCATATAATATAATCCTAATTACAATATAGTATATTGGTGTAAACTTTTAAAAGTCTCTGTCAGACTGTCTGCCACAGTGTCACTCTTAATCTCTGACTCTGCCCTGGCCAGATTGCAGAAACTGGTAAAGTGCTTTCCAAGAAATCCTCTATGTTTTCCTTCTCTTCTAAGAAAAATACATGTATATAAGAGAAGAAATTAAAAACTGTTCGTACAGATAATGTTAAAATACAAACTGATGTCCAATTAAAATTATGTGGTCCATGAACTCTCCAATTTTTTCACTAGTTCTCCCAGATTGTATTTGATGGTAAACTGGGTTGTTTTTCTTTTACATAACTTAAATTCATATTCTTTATTTATCATTATTTTGCCTTTAATATTTTGAGGGAAAATTGCTAAATCAATAATGGTAGACAGTTAGTGCCCACTGAATGGAAGACTAGCCAATTGAATTAATTTGTTTGCTGGCTTTTTCATGATTTTTTTAAAAGTTAGAGTACCTAGTTCAGTACACCATTTACAGACTGTAGCTATTATTATGTTCTAACTTTCATAATTATCTCTGATGACTTGATTGCTCTGTTGGCAGTCTGCAGAATATGGAATATTTTGTATCCTTTTCTATGAAAATTATCTTTAAGTTTCTTTTATATTACTTGTATTTCAATGAGAAGTTGAGAACCATAATCAAAATAGATTTTTTTGAGATCAGTTTCTATGGAGTTGATATATGATGATCATTTAATGGGATCTTAAAATTCATTGCATTTATTAAATTAAACTGTATGCCAAATTGATTTTTAAATAGTGTATTCTTTGTTATCAAATACTTTTATATAAAAACCAGACTACTGAAACTGGTAAACTGTTCTAGAATTCTCTATTTTGCATTCTATTTTCAACAAAATAAATGTAAATTGAAAAAGAAAATAAGTATTTTATGCACAGAAAATACTAAAAAAAATTAATATTCAGCAGACTGGATTTGAGATAGTTATTTTCTGGCTCTCGGTAACAATTTAATTATTTGGGACTGAAATGCCCTCTGAAATCAACCCATAATTCAGAATCTCCCACAGCTTTCATAGAATTTTATATTTTTATAGATACCATGACTTTCACATGGCTCTTTTTCAGAGTTATATGAATTTTTGGTAACAGTAGCTACAAAGTGATTGAAATTCAATAGCTAGCAGCTACATCTTTACATTTAATTCTATGTTGTCATCAATAACTGCATGATAGCTAATTTATTATTTTTCTCATTCAATTATATTCATTCTCATTTTTAAAATCTACTATATTTAATTCTAATTTAGAGAAGTCCATTGGATAAAGGAAATATGTTCTTGCTGTTACCTAATCTAAGACTGTTTTATATCACTTGCGGAGGCTTATTTTAACAATTATCACTATATTCATTCTGAATTTTAGTCTTTTTGCTAATAATTGCTACATAGCTAGTCAGTAATTAGCCTTAATCTCTCAATTGTACTAACTATTCTCAACTATTTCCTAATTCAATATATTTTCAACACCAGAGACATTCTAATGAAGACTTTTGGGGTGGCTTGCCTACTTTTGCTAACATCATCACAACAACAAGAGATTGAGGCCACCAACTGCTGATGATGTTGGTGTTAACTTTTAGAGGTAAGTTTCTGTAAGTTTTACCTATTTATTTGACTTCTAGCTAACTATGAATGGGAAAATCTTCATTAATTGATGCTTTGTAATTTTATTTTCAGTCATCTGGCTAACTATTGAAGAGGATAGGTGGCAAGAGAAGTAATCATCCTTCTTAGTCTCATTCCAGCCACCCATCTTCAAAGTCTTCTGAAGTTGATCAAGTATCCTCTGATGACATTATGTTTTGGGTGCCAACACTTTTTGGAGGCAATTGATGTAGAATTTTAAACTGTCCCAAGTTTTGAATTTGCAATATTGCAAGGAGTTTTACATTATTGTGAACATCATTGTACAATATTCATTCAATGTATGATTTGAAAGAACCATGCGTCACTGTTTTGGTGAGTCGCTTTAAGAAATAGCTAGCTGTGAACAATTCAGTTCATGAACTACTAAATGACTTTTTATTTGTTTGGGTATTTAAATCTTTGGAGCTACAAGGAAGCTTTATTTAGGCTTTTTTAACATAACTTTATACAACTATTTCTTGATTCCTCGAGTTATAATCTAGTTTTCGAGTTATAATCTAGTTTTCGAGTTATAATCTAGTTTTCGAGTTATAGTCTAGTTTTCGAGTTATAATCTATCTTCAAGTTATAATCTAGTTGCAGTTTCTCATTTGATGGTGTGATCTCAAATTTAGTAATCTATTAAATGAGTTTGAAAAGAACTGTTATGTTTCTTGAATATTTTATTCATGTTCAATGAATAATGATACACAAGTTGGTAACTTTTTCAATTTTTCTAGCTTCTGAGAAACTATAATAATTTTCTTCTTTCTAGTGTTTACCAAGTAATGTGTGTTTCTGAAATTGTTCATTTTATATTAAATGTAATTCATTAATTTTGAGTTTTATTACATTGATTTGTTAAATATGGAAAGATTTGCTAAATATCCAATTTAATTATTTATATTGTATCTATTTTAACTAACTTAACAGAAATATTATCACTCTATATTTATTAGTTAATCTTCATGCTAAATTATATATGTATTCTTCTGAATTTGATTACTACAGTATTTTGTAATCGAGTGTAGCTAAAGTAAACATTATCCAAGTGACTAAAATAAAATGCATGTAGGTAAAATTGCTTAGCGATTGTAGTTTGAAAGATTAGTTTATCAGTTAAATATTCTTTCACATGAGGTTTGAATTGCATTTATGTTGGTAAAATAGACAGCCAGCTGTAGTTTAATTGATAAGCATGTAGTTAATGTTTAACCACAGCTGTGGTTTGAATTGCTTGTATGTAGGTAAAATAGACATTCAGCTGTAGTTAGAATTGTGATAGATGTAGGTAAGATAAATTACATGCATGTAGGTAAAATTATATTATAAATTCATGATGTTTCATTCAAACAACAGCTGTGGTATGGTTTAAAAATGACCAACATTGTGGTTTGTATGAAATTATATATAGGTTCGGTTAAGTACACTTTTCTTTCAGTGATATATTCCAATTTATTCGAGAATTGGAGAAATTTTATAAGTTATTGTGAAACATCTCAGATTGAGGAATTCTAACTCCTTTATCAAAGAAGTAATTACAGTTTAATTATCTTCAAGATTACAAAATTATATCAAAGTCAACTGCAACAACCAGTATATCCCGCATATCAACTCATTAAATGTATATTCAACTGCACAAAACAATTCTCACTTCGATTTTAATAACAATTTAAAAAAAATGACTTAATCTTAAATTAGTTCTCCCAACCACAGACTTTCATCGAAAATGTAAATTGAATTATCAAGTAATTACTAAACATCTATTTCAATATTGTTAATTTGTCAATTGTATATATTTGAAATTTTAGGCCAAACAATTATAGAAAACCGAATAATAACATTAATTAGATAATAATAATATACTGTACTAAAAGCAAACTCTCGTCTGTGTTCTGAATAATTTCATTAAGATTCTGAGCATTCCACATTCCACTCTACATATATATTTGTATAGTTTAGTTTGTATGTGTGTATAGCTCTAGCTTTTATCGCTTAATCTACGAATGAGACTAATTGATCACTTGACTGCAGAGGCTTTTAGAATACAACTCCACTTTTATATGTTTATTAATAGTACTATCTACGAAAGCAAGAGGTACTATCAACGACGATAAGTTGTACTATTGAATATTGTATGTCGTAAAATCTGCTATAGTATTGGTATCAGCTACGAATGATATTGTTACTTTCTACGAAAAAGTGACCAGGCAAAAAGACTTAGTGCAAAATTATAATGTTAGGAAAAACATTTAAAAAACCATAATGCATATTTATATCGGAAGTAAGTAATCCCACTAGTTGCTTCTATAGTGACAAAATGTATACTGTAGAGATTTTTTTACAGGGGGTTGTTTGTCCTAGAGCCCTACAAAAAATCTACTGCGACACTCTATTCAAGTTGAGCTAATTGAAATGTACTCTCATTCCGTCATGTTATAAAGTAAAACTGTTTAAATTAGATAGTGTGAATAATAAGCAAATGAATGAATCAATTTTGATGATGATCTGGTTAGAATATTGACGAATACTATTTATAGTGCAATGGTAAAAACATGTATAAGACACTCTCTAAACATGATCATAATTTTATTTTTACATCCCGACACTCTATTAAAATTTGAACTGTATATCTAGATGGGCTGAGTGTTTTAACACATATATTCAATTTCATGAAAAAATCAGAACAATGTAGATTATCATAAATCAATTTTCAGGGGTGGAAATAAATGTAAGACACCCTAAGAAAATAATTGCCTATACCTTTCTAGTAATTGCCTTAACAGTTCAGATTATATAGCTTGCAGAACATTAAACCATTTAAACCGAGTTTTAATTATCCTCAACGTTGATATTTTTAGATATCTTGTTTCCTGTGTTTTCAATTTTGAAATTCATTGCGAGTGAAAAAAATGGAATATTTTACACAGTTCCTGAATGAACAATCCTCTATTTCTATATATACTTCTTCATACAATGATTTACAAATGCGCTTATTTATATATCGATATGTTAGAATTAATTTTGGAATTAATAATCAATTTGGTTTCAACAACACTTCAATTTCTTACTAGTTTTCGTTTAGCATTCATTTTGCTATCATTTATCATTTATGTACTCTGAAACACAATCAATAATTTAATCATTATAGGGAACCTTTGAGAACCTAGACACTGCAAGTAGTCGGAAAATTGGTTCAGAATAAGTCATGATACGCCAATTAGGAATTTCTGAAGGATATATCGTCATTATTCATTAATTGTTAATTAGATTTCGGGAGCAAAATGGACAAAAGTCAAGGTCATTTATAACTGAACAATTATTGGATGGCCAAAGTCAATTATAAGCGACGGCGAATTTGTGCCCGTAATCAAGTTTTATATAACCTAAAGAATACATATGAATAGAAGTTTATTTTTGTACATAACATAATCACTAAAGACTCTTGGTTATTCAATTACTCCAAATATCCCTTATTCATCATTTCTGGATACACATTTTTCAAATTATAAAATATACTATAATGTATAGATTATTATTTTAATAAATTAAATATGAAGTGAAGCTAAAAATGTAATGTAAATACCTAATAGAATGATACAAATTCATATTTCCATCTAATTTTGAAATTATCCAAAAATATTAATAGAAAAATTCGTGTCATTGGACCTTATAACTCTTTCTAATTATTAATTTAATATGTTTTTCTTTCGAAATCAAAAAACGCCAGAGCATCGGATTACTAGAGTTTACTCCAGTTGCCAATATATATTTTAGACTAGGTTTATTATGATAATATTAAGTGTCACACTGAAAAATGTATATCAGTTGTATTTTTTTCTTTTCAGATAACAGAATATGACAGCCAACTTACTGGAACCGTTACTAATTCTACTGGGAGAGTGACTAGCAAACGGTGGGAATATAAATAATTAACAGCGAGAATGAACTAACTATTATTTATCTACCCACAGTTTTGGGTGAACGATAAGTGAAACAAATTAAACAATGGATGGAAAATTTCATACGTTACTATTAAAGAAAATCAATAATTTAACTACTTTTTCATTCATGGATCATATATATCTACTTTCCTGCAAACAATTCCACAATGCTTACACAATACACATGGTAACTTTGAGGCTTGATGGTTTTAATGCAGTATAAATTTGTGTTATCCACATTGAATCAATCAAACTACTATAAAAAGGGTACACGGAAAACTGCCAGAAATTGCCAGACGGAAAACTGACGACGAAGAAAACTGGTAGTTACATACTGCCATTTAATGACCTAGTCACCAATAACTTTTTAATTCATAAAACATACGGAGGTAGTCCTTCGTTAAGAAGTTAAGAGGAAATTCATTTCTTCTTAGTATACAAAACAAAATATAATAGTTATATGTGGACAACTTTATTAAAAAAATATATAAAAAACAATATTATATGAATATAGCAGAAGTTAATCAAATACAATAAAGAAATTGAAGTTAATTAAAACCCTCCTTAGAAAATACTAAGAGAAGAAATAAAGAAACGATTGTTACTATTCAGAGTACAATTTCTTAGTATACACAACTCATCTTTCTTTATATTATCAGTTCATAACGGGTTTAATGTCTATTTTTTTATAATTTGAGAATTGAACAAACCTTCAATCTTTATATTCTTTATAAAACAACGTATATCGATGTTTGATAAATATTTAGACTTTGCAACCTAACATTTATAATTATTAAACTGCTATTACCGACCTAATTATCTGAAAATTTCACACGATAACTGGGTTGCATCCTATTTGATAATCTTTTTTTAATAAATGTGAAAATTGTAAAAAAAGGAGTTAATGACATGGATAATAAAATGTAAATGTAATAAATATTGAACATACATATAAGTTGATTTAACATTCACTTAATTTATTTTATAAATTATAAATACATAATCTTGAGCATATCTTATTAGCTAATAATTACATATCAGTTTATACGTTGTTTTAACATTCATATTTACATTTAAAGGTTATATTGCCTTAACCCCCTAACGAATGGCTAATGCAGTTTTTTTATAAATCTCAAGGCTTTTATGATGTGTTTATAAATAAATAATATTACAAAAAAGTCAAAGAATATCTAAATTGTCCGTAAATTACTGGCAGTTTTTCACCTGGCAATTTTTCGAGCAGCAGTTTTCCGTTCCGGCCGTTTTCCGCCTGACAGTTTTCCGGCCATCTATAAAAATACATAATTTCCACGTGGTAATATATATTTTTTGCTGACCAGTTAGTTTCATTTCGGGAAATAAATTCTCCTTCCTAATTTACATTATTTACAATAATTGGTTGCATATTTTGTTATCTTATGACGAAATTAGGTTGATAAATAATAATTGTCGTTCAGGGCTTGACTAAAAATTTTGATTTGTATTTGAAATATATATACTGACATTGTATATTACTCTGTTTGAATGATAATAAGAATAACTTTCATGATAATTGTCACCATTCTTCGTGATTTCCTCTACTATAATTATGAATGCCATACTTTCAGATAATATGATTCAACAGTGTGATTGATATTGAAATATATCGGTTAGAAATAAACACTCTGGAACACCTTATCTTACTGATAAAAGAAAACATGAAAAAAAAAATCAAAACTTATAATCAAAATAAATCATGAATAAGAAGCATATTGAAATGGTGTATATATTTTTGTGAATATTTATTATATATATTTTGAACTTGATCAGAAGAAGTGAAATAATAAATTGACTGAAAAATATCCTCAGAATAACTTCTGTTTGACCATCAAACATCGAGAAGGAGGTAAGAATTGCATTTTACAAAATATGTGTTACATTTTTCTATTAATTTCTTCTTTACCTGTCTTAATTAATTCTTTGCTGCTGGTGTTAATTTGCTTTTAGATGGTTTACCTGGTGCTAGACTAATATTCTAAGGATGGATTTTAAGATTCACTTAAAACTTTGCACTTCCATGAAATTCGATGAGGAAAATACAATGTAAATATAATTGTTCATGATTTGTCTATTTATAATGCACAAAATATCATACAGTGAGAATTTAAACTGAAATAAATCAATGGAAAAACTGCATGATTATTGATTACATGATTATTAATATATTCATATTGAGAAAGGGAGCCATTTTTTTTTAGCAAAATAGGTGGTTGATATAATGCACTCATACCTTATAATGTTTTGACAATTACAGATTAAAAAATTACAAATATATATATATATATATATATAATTACATTTTTATTATAATGATATTTCTATTGAAAAGGTGAATACTATAATTGAAGAGTAACTTTGATTAGTGATCTACGCAAAATTCTCCATCGCTAACTAGTAACAGTGAATAGTGATTTACAGATCCAGATCACTTTACAAAAGTTCCAAATGATTCGACTGTAAAGTGTCCTACACGCGTAGATCACTTTCATTACTCTTACTTCGCATTCAAACATAGTAATCAACGGCAAATATTCTATTCACCATTGAATGGTATATTATTATTCATCCAAATTTGTGGGGTTTCATTGAGGCTTTAAATTTAAATAGAGAAGAAAATCAATCCAATGATAAATTTCAACAACATTCTCAAATTGCTAAAATTCTCCAAAAGAAAAATTCATGGATAAGAATAGACATATCTTAAATGTGATCAGCAATTTCAATGCCGATAATTTTAAAATCTGTTGTTCACCATATACAATGTCTTTGTTTACCAAAGGATGTGTAAATATCAAATGAAGGTGTTTATGAAGAGAAAATATCGAAAAGTCAATTTGAAAGGATTTTATAACAGTTTTAGTAAGGACTGGCGCGCGCGGACCAGTCCCTAGGTTACTGAGCAAAATGTCAATGGCTAGGTTAGGGGAGGATGGTCATCAATGGAATAAAAAACACAGAAAGATTGATATTTCATTTACTATGGGCAAAGTATGAAAAATAAAATAAAAACATGTGTAATATAGATATTCCTTGAATACTATCACATATTCTGTTGACTAGAAGAAAATTAAATAAAAAAACAAAAAAAATTGTCCCATTGTATAACAGCACTGGTGAACAATGGGACATACCCTGGTGAACGATGGGACAGTTTATCAAACTTGTATATTGTTGAAGTTATGGTCAAATTTCAAGTTCGAATTATCTCTTCATGTTGTCCCATACTCAGTTGGCTCATATAATATCAGTTCAATGTCCTTTAGCCTCGCCGATGCCATGTCAGGAACATTTGTAAAATTAAGCTCATTGCACTCGAATCTTCGCCTAACATCAATATTTCGTATTTATCTTTTTCATGCTTTTGGCCAACAGAATACGTTTTAGAAATCGAATCAAATTCTATAAGTTCATAAACCTTCATTTCCAACGTTTTCGGTAGAGATTTATGTTCTTCATACGAATGGATCAGTTAAATTAAGAGTTCTATACCAGACCAAGAACAATATTTCACTGGCCATCTACGGCGGATACTTTATGAAGTGATTTCGAAGGCCTTATCCTTAGTGGCACCAGCAAAAAGCTCTTCTTTCTCTGGTGTATCCGTTGCAATCATGCTGCGTCTTTTTCTTTTATTAGTGAAATTTGTTTGCTATGCAGTGCTTTGTGAAGACCTCAGATTGCTAAAGCCCTTGAATATGGTCGAAAGCCCCGCTTCAGCTGGAAGCTCTGTTTCTACAAGAAGCCCTGAAGCTACAGCTCATGTTATTGTATCAAAAAAAGATATTTATTGATTCATATGGAGTAACTACCCAGTTAAAATTCGGTGCAGGATAGAGGCAGCGGACAAGGCGCGCAGGGCCGGCATCACGGCAGGCAGGGGGCCGCGACAGTGCATTTTTGTCCACTTTTAGGGACCTCATTCTAAGTCCCCCCCACTGCGCTGAACTACGCTGGGGCGCTACCCTGAACTGCTGACACAACTAGGTACACTGCACTTCAAAACTAACTAGGTTTACCACACTTCAAAACTAACTAGGTACAACGCACTTCAAAACTAACTAGGTACACCGCACTTCAAAACTAACTAGGCACACCGCACTTCAAAACTAACTAGGTACACCGGACTTCAAAACTAACTAGGTACACCGGACTTTAAAGCTAACTAGGTACACTGCACTTTAAAGCTAACTAGGCACACTGTAAATCAAAACTAACTAAGTACACCACACTTCAAAACTAACTAGGTACACCGCACTTCAAAGCTTACTAGGTACACCGCACTTCAAAGCTAACTAGGCACACCGCACTTCCAAACTAACTAGGTACACCGCACTTCAAAACTAACTAGGTAGACTGCACTTCAAAGCTAACTAGGCACACCGCACTTCAAAACTAACTAGGTACACCGCACTTCAAAACTAACTTTGTACACGGCACTTCAAAGCTAACTAGGTAGACTGCACTTCAAAGCTAACTAGGCACACCGCACTTCAAAACTAACTAGGTAGACTGCACTTCAAAGCTAACTAGGCACACCGCACTTCAAAGCTAACTAGGTAGACTGCACTTCAAAGCTAACTAGGTACACCGCACTTCAAAGCTAACTAGGTACACTGCACTTCAAAGCTAACTAGGTACACTGCACTTCAAAGCTAACTAGGTAGACTGCACTTCAAAGCTAACTAGGCACACCGCACTTCAAAACTAAAAGGTACACCGCACTTCAAAACTAACTAGGTACACCGTACTTCAAAACTAACTAGGTACACTGCACTTCAAAGCTAACTATGTACACTGCACTTCAAAACTAACTATTTACACCGCACTTCAAAGCTAACTAGGCACACCGCACTTCAAAACTAAGTAGGTACACCGCACTTCAAAACTAACTAGGTACACCGCACTTCAAAGGTAACTAGGTAGACTGCACTTCAAAGCTAACTAGGCACACCGCACTTCAAAACTAACTAGGTACACCGCACTTCAAAACTAACTAGGTACACTGCACTTCAAAGCTAACTAGGTACACCGACCTTCAAAACTAACTAGCTACACCGTACTTCAAAACTAACTAGGTACACTGTACTTCAAAGCTAACTATGTACACCGCACTTCAAAACTAACTATTTACACCGCACTTCAAAATTAACTAGGTACACCTCACTTCAAAACTAACTAGGTACACTGCACTTCAAAACTAACTAGGTACCCGGCACTTCAAAACTAACTAGGTACACCGCACTTCAAAACTAACTAGGCACACCGTACTTCAAAACTAACTAGGTACACTGCACTTCAAAGCTAACTATGTACACTGCACTTCAAAACTAACTATTTACACCGCACTTCAAAGCTAACTAGGCACACCGCACTTCAAAACTAAGTAGGTACACCGCACTTCAAAACTAACTAGGTACACCGCACTTCAAAGGTAACTAGGTAGACTGCACTTCAAAGCTAACTAGGCACACCGCACTTCAAAACTAACTAGGTACACCGCACTTCAAAACTAACTAGGTACACTGCACTTCAAAGCTAACTAGGTACACCGACCTTCAAAACTAACTAGCTACACCGTACTTCAAAACTAACTAGGTACACTGTACTTCAAAGCTAACTATGTACACCGCACTTCAAAACTAACTATTTACACCGCACTTCAAAATTAACTAGGTACACCTCACTTCAAAACTAACTAGGTACACTGCACTTCAAAACTAACTAGGTACCCGGCACTTCAAAACTAACTAGGTACACCGCACTTCAAAACTAACTAGGCACACCGCACTTCAAAACTAACTAGGTACACCGGACTTCAAAACTAACTAGGTATACCGGACTTTAATGATAACTAGGTACACTGCACTTTAAAGCTAACTAGGCACACTGTAATTCAAAGCTAACTGGGTACACTGTAGTTCAAAGTTAACTAGGCACACCTCACTTCAAAATTAACTAGGTACACCGCAATTCAAAACTAACGAAGTACACCACACTTCAAAACTAACTAGGTACACTGCACTTCAAAACTAACTAGCTACACCGTACTTCAAAATTAACTAGGTACACCGCACTTCAAAGCTAACTCTAACTGGCATACTTTGTAAACAGATCTCTTTTTATGATCAAAGTAAAATTAAGGTAAATAGGTATAGCTTGTATAGGTAGGAATGAATTCAAAACTATTCAAGAAAATTCAATATACCTAGTCGAGACTCGAGCGAATATCTATCTCCCTTACTCCCTCAATGCTCAGACTGTATTTCATGGTAAATTCCACCACTTGTCAGTGGAATTTTTCCCCTTCGAAAATAATATTTTAGTAAAGTCTGTGGATTTTTGCAATTTATTTTTTTCATATGATACTATTAATTTTTTTATTTTTGGTGGCTAAATAAAAAATGTTGGTGGCTCATTCAAATATCGTGAAATAGGTAGGTATGTATATTGGTGAATTTTGACATAAATCATCTTTCAATCTACCTCTCTAATAGAACGTACGGTAGGTTTAGATGGTACCTTTTATGGGTGTAGGTCATAAGCCCCCCCGGTCACGAGCCCAACCGTATTTAAATCCTTATTTACCAATATTATTTAATCCTTATTGACTCTTTTGTAGTTCATTACTGATTAGACATAAAGTATATGTATATCGGGGGGCGTGCCGCCCCCCGAACCCCCCTGCCAGGTCATTAAAAAATAATGAAGTGTGCAGTACAACAAACTAGCGGATACAACAAACTACATCAAACAACATTAGCAACTCTCAGTTATTTCTATCTAAGCAGTTCTTCATTTGTTCAACTAGGTAAATAAGGATTAAAAAAACAGGGAGGGGGATAGGGGGCTCGTGACCGGGGGGGGCTCATGACCGGGGGGGGGGGGGGGGGGGCTCTTGACCGTACCCCACCTTTAATATACGTATTAATATAGGCTATAGCTTCTGGCGACTTTGTCCACGGTGCACACTTTGAAACATGGCTTAGGATGTATCAGAGTGTGTGGACGAGTGGACCATTTAAAATAGAAGCCAACTATTTTGCTTTAACTGACATCGGTAGTACTCTATAACTTGGGTCGCCTGTGGCTATAAG
Source organism: Caprella mutica (assembly GCA_947561585.1). Lineage (NCBI taxonomy): Eukaryota > Metazoa > Arthropoda > Malacostraca > Amphipoda > Caprellidae > Caprella > Caprella mutica. The sequence goes on along the minus strand of CANNZV010005686.1, from coordinate 6,085 downwards.
AGCTACATAGATATGTAACACCGTCACTAGCTGTAACCTATGTATCTCTTAAAGGCCTTGTTACACGGTGAAAGTAAACGTGCGAATTGGCCTAGCCCATGATATAATAACTTTTAACAGGTATGCTCGCGCGCAGGTTCTCCCTCAAACCCAAACAACCATGCGGGAGTATTTTGTGACGTCATAGAAGTGAGGCTTTACCATGCTATTTTGTTTATATTTAATGATAGATAAATACAGCTTACTACATACCATTTCCATGACATTCACATAAAGAATTTTACGAGAAATACGAATATGTCTTCTATTTTGTCTAAAATACTTATTTACCTACTTACAATTTTTTAATTTCGTATATTTACATGCATATGGTATGGCAATATAGGGTCAAGCAGGTAAATTGCGGCACGCTTACTAACTTCGGCCAGTAACAACACTCGTTTAAAACTTAAATTGATAAGTTATAGCATGAACTGTACTTCTTTTGATAGTTATGCAACATTTTAATGTATTTCGATTCAGAATGTTTTAGAGACTCTCTGTAGAGGGCCGCCATTTACCTGCGTGACCTTAGCATGGTATGATAACCATGCTATTCAAGGAAAATGACCACTAAAGTTATATTTATGTGATCTACCTATAACAATTTCTGACCTGTAAAATATATTAATTCACGGTGTTATCAATTCTATTAAAATCAACTTTAATTCATGTCTTCTATTTTCTTAGTCACCCCTGATAAGTTTTCTTGAAGGAAGTTTTCTATTATGGTATTGCGTTCTTTGTTTGTTAGTTAGTTTGTCATGCACACTGATTTCGTCAAGTTGAAATACATTTGAGAACTGTTATTTCTTAGTTTCATTAATCCCTATATGTTCATAATTGTACCAAATCATGTCTAATAACTTAGAAAAAATCCCTGAGAATATTTATTATAGAAAACACTAATTTTGAACCAAAGGAAAAATAATTCAATTTATTGATGTTTATTTATTAATATTTATGTTTATTAAATCTTATTTACCATTTTTATGATTGCTTAATATTATCTAAATAAATAAAAAGAAACTATGATAATTGATACTGTCAAAATGAATTTGCTATAGGAGTGACAAAAATTTAATTCACAACACCATCCTCTATGATGTCACGAAGGGGGGCTGTGCAGAAGAAACTCAATTTCGTCTTTTTTGCGAGCGTACCTTATGGAGTAGTTATTCAAAGACAATATAAGATAGACGCTCAACTTCATGTTATAAAATACAGAGCATGTTTGCACTGACGTCACTGCTCTCACGCAACTTCTAGCCAATCATTGTTAAGGGGAGCTTTTCGAAAATGAGGTTTTTTCTTTGTTTACCGTTTGATGTTTCTGAAACTTGGAAGGTATAATATGTAAAAACAAATTCTAAGACATTTTTTCTCTTATGATTTTTCCAAAAATTTGATATTTTGAGATTTTTGAGTTTTTTTGTATCATTTTCAAAATCTATTTCTCTCACAATTTTTGACCAATATTTCTGGTTTATGCTTCATAACATAGCTAAAAGGTATGAAAACATTTCTTCGATCATAGTTATTTGAAAATCATAACCAGTTCTTTTAGAAAAAAACGAAAAAGTATAAATTGAATTTTTTTTTTTGAACAAATTTTGAAATTCCTAAAACGAATAATTGTAGCCTAGGAATTTAACCTCATTTTGCACGTTGAATAACAAAAATCGGTTGAAAACTCTTAGAAGAAGTAGGGATTTCAATTTGCAAAATATGAAGTAGGAGAAAAATGGCTTTAAAGTTTTAGGGTTCTAAAGTTTGAAAATGGGTTTTACCTGCTAATAACAGCATACCACTGTGACATTATCGGTTCCACAACTTCATTGTGAAGATGGGGGATTTTTGAACAGTGGAGACCCCTCTTACCTCCACTCCATTGCATAACCATTAGTCATTAGGTTGGAAACTTGTTAGTCTGGAAACTTAAAAGTTTCCAGGAGCGAAGTACGTTTGTACGACTTATAGTGAGAATTTTGCAATTCTGTTTTCACAGTCTTGTAGAGATATGTATATAGATTAATATCAGACAAAAACGATTTTTTTTTTACCATTTTTTTCGAAAAGCTCCCCTTAAATGTATACCGTAACTTAGCTTCGTCAAAGACAATATAGTACCTAGATAGGTTAATATTTGCTTCTTAATAGAATGTTATAACTATTCATCGTTAAAAGGAGATAGATTTTATTTAGAATACTAAATTGAACTTTATGGACTTAATTAATCAAAGAAATTAGTTATCTAATCCCTGATAAGTATAGAATATTTATATTTCTAACGACTCCACGCGTTAAGACTAGAGACCGTCCATCTGTCAATATGGTTCGTTCGTTTGTACGGTTTGTCATTGTTTGCTGTGACGTATGCTACTGAATACATAGATAGTTTGTGGTTGGTTGTTATTATTCTTGCATGTGCCCTATTAAGTTGAGCGTCTATCTTATATTGTCTTTGGTTATATCAAAGACAATATAAGATACGACGCTCAACTTGATAGGGCACATGCAAAAATAATAACCAATCAGAAGCGATCAGTAGTATACGTCACACCAAACAATAATAAACGTACGATCCCCCCCCCCCCCTTGAAATTCACAGAAAGATAATCTTTAGTCTTAACCCATTTCTGCCTAGTGTGACGTATACGTCACGCAAAAATAGAAGTTTGTATTGGCTTGTAGCTGCTCGCCGGGTTGAAACAAGTTAAAACTAATTACACCATCAACATCCCAATACATGTATTGACACGTATACATAATTGTATAAACAATTTGTGATCAGTATTACTGCAACATTGGAAGAGAAAACAACTCAATTTTGCTAGTGTCGGAAAGCATGACTTCACATCAAAAGTAAGTATTTTATTAATAGAACATAATTAAAAACTTAGTATATGACATAAGTATATAATAAACAATGAATAAATACATATTATGATTGCTAAATATAATAGATTTTTGTATTGTTTTTATGTTATATTACATGTTTTATTTCGGTGTGACGTATACGTCACGCTGGGCTGATACGAGTACATTTTTGGTCGGATATACAATATAATCCCTATATTTATCCTTGGTATTTATCTTTTCAGAACTCTCACTGTCAATGAGATTTTAGCAATTTTGGAGAAAGAGGACACTCCTGCTGATGTTTTTATACAACCACCTGATGGAGATATTACAGATGAGGACTCTGGTGAAGAAGATAGTGGTGGATATGTTGATAATATGAGTGGAAAACAGCTTCTTGCTCCAGGTGATGCTGTTTTATTGGACGGCCGCAGAATAACAAGCGATGATCAGGATGAACTGAATTATGAAAATCAAAATGTCCCAAATTGGTGTCAAAAAGGTAATTTCAGTCCCAAGAAGTGTTCTTTTCCAAAAACCAAATTATTCAAGATATCGTGACTTTTTCACCCAGTGAACTATTTGAATTATTTTTCTATGATGAGGTATGAAATCTGATGGTAAAACAAACTATGTTATATGCAGCATTCAAAGGAGAATATTCATTCACTGTCAGTGTAGAAGAAATGAAAGTTTTCATTGCAATACTTATTGTATCGGGAATAGTTCCTGTGTCTTCACGCCGTCTTTTTTGGAAGAATTAAAAAATAACAAGAAATGACGCTGTGTATAATGCAATGAGAAGAAACAGATTTGAAAAACTGATGCATTTTCTCCACTTTGCTGACAATACATGCTTGGACCCATCTGATAAGTACGCTAAACTACGTCCTCTTTCTAACATTCTTCAGAATAGATTTTTCTCAAATTTTCAACCTGAACCTTCTCTTTCACATGATGAGGCAATGATAGAGTATTTCGGACGACAGGGATGTAAGCAGTGTATAAGAAACAAGCCAATTAGATTTGGATACAAAGTGTGGTGTTTGAACGCAGATGATGGATACCTCGCCACCTTTGACTTGTACCAGGGAAAAACATTCAGAGGAAATATTTCTAATGAACGTAAATTTGGAAAGTGTGGAGCAACAGTTTTGAAGAATATAGATTCATTACCAGAGGAAAAGAAAAATCTACCTTATAATATATATTTTGATAATCTATTCACTTCTTTTCTCTTATTGAAAGAACTTTCTGACAGAAAATATGGAGCTACAGGCACTATGAGAGAAAATCGATACAAAAAATGCCCCATAAAATCTACAAAAGTAATGAAAAAAGAGGAACACTAAGCGTCGCTGTTGACTCTGCAAATAATATATCGCTCATTCATTTCAAGAGGGGCATAACTCAAAATTTAGAGATTTTGAGTTATTTACACCGCTGAATTGGCACTTTTGTAAGCTTCTTTTTGGTAAAAACGGCATATCTCTACCATCAATACTGCCCGCTAGGTGGCGCTGAAGGAATAACGACACATGTTTTGTATTGCCTATTGTTCTGTTGTAGTATAGCATCATTTCAGTTGCGTCGGTGCTGTTGAAGAGGTAACATCTGCGCCTTTCCTACTAGAGGGGCATATTTTTTGTTATGACTGTATTCTGACAAGGTGAATAATAGATTAGTACCATAGATTTTTGTGCAATATTGAACTATTTTCACGTAATGCTTTATTGATAGAATACTCTATTCGATGCATGCTAATATTTTTCTTAAAGAGTGACCTATTTTGACTTAGTGCAGTATTGAAAAAATTTCCAATAAGTTTCCTATGTACATACATCACAATATGTCATTCTTGAATTGAAGTAAAGAATATTCTATGTAATTATTTCTTTTTGTGTCACTATAACAAAAAAATATGTAATTGATTGAACATGTAGAATATTACATATGTATATATATGACGGTATTGATGTAAAATAGTTAATAGTTACATATCTCAGTGCTGATACATTTTTAATTGTGTCGATATTACAACAAAGTAGCTCCAAAATATTAGACATCTGCCGATGCTATCTCAGGAACCAATACCATATTTCAAAATGAAGCTGATACCAATACCACCGAGATGAGCCTGTGTGGGAACACACTTGTGCTTGGGTTCCATGTTTTACAAGTCATACTATATGACCCTTATTTTTTCCCGCTGTTTTACAGGTAAAGATGACTAGCCGAGGCAAACTTCTGCTGCAATTATCTTTAAACAAAGAGGGCCATGCCAGAATTATTAAACAACCAGTGAACCAAAATGAAGCACCACCAAGTACTTCCCAGAATGTGGACACATCAACAATTCAGTGCAAAAATTCAGGTGAAACATCTATATCAAGACGCAGTTCTTCATCCAGCAGCAGTAGCTCATCAAGCCATAGTTCATCTGGATCAGTACTGGATTCTGACGACTCAGTTGCAGATAAGAACTATGAGCCAAATGATGTTGAACACACGGAATCAGTTGGAAGTAGTGATTATGACTGCATCCTCACTGAAAATCCTTGTGTTCATGCAAAGAAGGTCGCAAAAGAGTTAGAAAGCCCAACCAAAAAAGGTCTAAAAAGGAAGAAGAATCCTGAAAAGTGGGGGCGAAGCCTCCAGAAGAAACAACGAAATGAAGGAAAACGGTACTTAATGCACACCAAAGAGAAAAAAATAAGAGAAGAAAGAAAACTGAAATCAACTTGCCGAGAGAGTTGCAGATTGCATTGCTCAACCAAAGTAACTGAAGAACAACGAACAAAAATATTTGAAGAGTATTGGAAATTAGGTGATATTAATACGCAAAGACAGTTCATCGGCAATTCAATTGGTGAAGTCGTTCCAGCTTACAGATATGTTCGTGTTGGAGGTACAAGACAGCCCAGAAAGCCGAATACCGCTTTTCATTTCATTGTGAATGAGAAGAAAGTTAAAGTGTGCAAATTGTTCTTCAAAAACACGCTAGATATAAGTGACCGCGTAATTCGAACAGTCCTGCATAAAAAGGATAGCGTTTGTGAAACATTAATCCAAACTGATCTCAGAGGTAAGCACACTAACCACGTTACTCTTGATGCAGGTATAAAGGAAGGAATTAGGGCTCATATTGATTCCATTCCAAAGATTGAGAGCCACTACCTCAGAG
>CANNZV010005685.1:0-24473 GCA_947561585.1 Caprella mutica | reverse complement strand
GTAGCCAATGGCCAAAAACAAATAAATCGGATGAAAACCTAAAGTAGTCGTACTGATTATAGCAGACAGGATGCCTGAAGTCGTAATAATGGCCACCGTACCTGACCCTTGGGCAAATTTTATCATCGCTGCCATTAACCAAGCTATAATGATTAAATTGATACTAAACCCATTAGCTGACAATTCTTGAATCATCGACCCAATGCCTGTATTTCGAATCATGGCACCAAATGCTCCCCCTGCTGAGGTAATTAAAATAATTAAACCTGCAATTTCTAAAGGTCTTTCCATTTGGACACCTAACTGTTTCAAATCCAATCTTTTATGCTTGGCCCATAAATATAGAGAAACTAATAAACCCAAAAACATCGCAATATTTTTGTTGCCTAAAAATTGAATCGTTTGGGTAAATCTATTATTTACAACTTCAAAAATATTTACTAAAGAAGCGCCAATTATTAATACTAAAGGTAATAAAATGGGCAATAACGATAATCCAAAAGAGGGCATGTTTTGTTCAGATAGTTGTGCTTTCTCCTCCGTAAATTCAGGGGGCAATATATGCCTAATAGCATTTTGTCTTTGGCTGTATTTATAGCCTATATATGCAGGTAATATACCAGAAAGAATGCCTATGCCAATCACAAAACCTATATCTAATTTTAAATCTTCAGTCATTAGCAAAGGACCCGGAGTCGGCGGCACGACTGAATGGGTGATGATTGCACCACAAGCAATTGCCATCACAAATAGGGTGAAATTCTTGCCAGTCTTTTGGGCTAATGCTATCGCTAATGGCACTAATAAAAAGAAAACAGTATCAAAAAAAACAGGAATAGACAAAATAAAACCTGCAGCCATAAGTGCTATACCAGCTCTAGCCTCTCCAAAAATCTGAATCAATTGGTTGACAATTCGTTCTGCTGCACCACTTTCTGTTAGGGCAATTCCTAATACTGAAGCTATCGCTATTACAAAAGAAACTTTTCCAGCCGTCACACCAAATTCGGTCATCGCTTGCTCCACTGCAAGTACCAAAGCATTTACATTTTCTGGTGCAGACTGCCCTAAAATCCCTACCAAAATAGCTGCTAACATCAAGGAAATAAAAGCGTGTAATCGAAATACGACAATGAATAAGACAACCGACAAGGTTCCTATCAATAAGACCATCAATGGCCAATAAGAAATAGCTGATTCCATATTTTTTATTAAAAAGTGGTGATAGAAGCAGTGTGTGGTTGAACCTTTTATCAAAATCATGCTATCTTTCCATCACAATTCTATCAAAAAAGTAAATGCCAGATTTTCAAAAATATAAAAATTAAAAGATATTCTATGGAAAGCGATAAACTATGTATGATGAGGTAGAAATAAAAACAGGTTCACTGGTGACAAAACACACCTATATTTATGCTAAAAAACTAAAACCATAAAAAAATTGACACCTAAAAACTCAAAACAACATTCTGAAGGATACGCAGATATGCAAGTGATTGCAGCTATCCAAGGTAATGATGCTAATAGTTCAATGGTGTTAAAATGGTTTTTTGAAGACGTAAAGCATTATTCTTTAGGTGTTTGGCGAAAAAAATATCGGGATATTTCTGATGAAGCATGGAATGATATTTTTACAGATTCTACTATCAAATTGATTACCCGTGTAAAAAAAGGATTGACACTAAAAGAAGGGACTCGATTAAAAAGCTATTTCACGACTGTCGTGGAATATAGTGTTTTAGACTTTTTTGCAAAAAAGAAAAAGGAAAAAACACTTCCGTTAGTTCCTAATCAACACATAGACATATCCAACGACTCCTATGCTTTTGAGGATGCACAGATAGCCAATATCATCAGAGGAAAGCTTCAAGAAATAACTGAAAACTCAGAACAAGTCAAAGTTATTTTGCTATTTGCAAAAGGATATAAGTACAAAGAAATTGTACAAAAAACGACTTATAAAAGCGAAGGTGCTTGTAGAAATGCCTATCTGAAAGGAAAAAAGAAAATAGTCAGTTACATCCTAGAATACCCTGAAGAAGGACTAGCCCTAAGACAAATGTTAATTAAAGCAAATAAAAAGAATTAGAGTGTTTATTCAGAATAGAGATAAGAGAGGCGAGAATAGAGATGGTTTAGTCCTAAATCACCTAATTTTTCGTCGTTATTTAAATCAAGTCTCTAATCTCTCAATGAAATATTCTCTAATCTCTACTCTAATGAATAGTTACGAATTAGATTAAATTTTTCCTATGATATATTTTGAAAAAATAGAAGCTTATTTTAGTGGAACAATGAACGAAATGGAACAATCCATTTTTGAGCAAACATTGGAAGAGAATACTATTTTACAAAAAGAATACGAAGCTTATAAAACTGCACAGTCTATATTTAGTTTTACAGCAGAAACACTTACTACAAGAGATATCACAACTACTGGTGCAACAGAAACTGTCGACCAATTAATCAATTTCACTGCACAAAATCTTTCTGAAAAAGAAATCTTAAATAACCCTAAAACGCTAACAACTCAGCATCAAGCAGTTGTCAAAAATATCAGTGCTCGAAGAAATAAAGTTGAATGGTTAGTTGCTGCTTCCATGCTTTTTATTCTAAGCTTGGTAGGTGCTCGTTTTTATAATAATCCTACTATAGCATCTCCTCAATCCTCTACAGAAGTGGTCGTAACAAAAACCATCGAACCTAAAATTGAAACGCCAATCGAGGAAGAAAAGGCTATTCCTACACCAGCTATATCAATTCCAACAGCAAAAACGGTTAAAAAGGTCGCTAAAAAAAGACCTCTTCCTAAATTTGAGCCTGCAAAAGTTAAAATTACGCCTAAAACTAAACCAGCCTCAAAGTCAAATCACATTGCTGCAACTGAAAAAATAAGTCCCGCAGAAGTAATAACTCCTGCCACCAATCCAATAGCTGCCGTACTGACCTCCGCAGAAAAAATAGTTACAGGAAAAGTTATTAGTAAAGGAGAAGCTGTTGTTTATGAAGCAGGAAATTCTATTACCTTGAAACCTGGATTTCATGCTAAAGCAGGAGCTAGTTTTGTAGCAACTGCTAATCTATCAGCAACAAAAGTAATAGACTTAACAAAATCAGAAGTGATTGATAATCAAGAAACTACCATATACAATGCTTCGAATAGCATTACGCTAAAGCCTGGATTTTATGCCAAAGCTGGTAGCGATTTTGTGGCAACTACCAAAAATTCCTCCGAGACAAAATATATGACGACAAATGCAGTAATCTCTGACAATGAAGCTGTTGTCGTAAAAGCTGATGAAGGAATAACCTTAAAGGCTGGTTTTCATGCCAAAGCTGGTGCGAACTTTGTCGCTAAAATAAAAAAGTAGTTTAAATACTTAGTGACGACGCAGGAATAAATTGCACCATATTACTTGTTCTTATTTCCTTCTAAGAATACTTAAAAAAGCCTTATGTAGCACGGCTATATGCGGTTTTTGAAGCATCCTTAGAAAAAAAAATAACGGCGCACTATGGCTCACTTTATTTCTACCTCGTCACTTAGGGACACGAAAAAAATAAATTTACCTATTGTCGGCATAATCAACGAACAAAACGGTTCACTTCAAGAGACTTTGTTGATTATGCCGACTTTAAAAATAGGTAAATTTATTTTTGTCCCACTACTTATTGATAAATCAATCCATCATTTATTACATTAACACCCCATTCTGAGCCTCAACTGCTGGTGGAATATCTGTTTCTCCTAGCATCTGCTTCAAATCAATTTCTATTACTCTACATAGCGAATGCATCGGAATATCATTCCCCAAACCTTCAAAAGGGTTTTCGGAATAATCTCCTATCAATTCCATCATTAAATAGACCCATCCAATCAAGACTGTGAATGGAATAGACATCCAAACTACAGATTCGCCCAATTTGTGGAATTCAGAGACCATGCCTAAAGGCAATAAGAAAATAAAAATGCCTACGAATATAAAACTACTACTGCCATACTGGCGAGGTAAAGGGAATTTTTTAATTCGTTCACATTTGCCTTGATGTGTATAAAAGTCGTTTAGTAATTTTTGTAATTCCATATGGCGAAAATCGTCAATCAAATCCTTTGCCCTCAACTCTACTAAATCTTGAGACTGTTGGTCAATAATTTGAGTGGCCGTATTTTTATAATCAATCAACCGTTGCAATTCATTGGCAGGCAAAAATTCTGCTAACTCTTTCTCTGTTATTCCGTCTTGACTAAGATTCATCCCATATCTTTTCTTAATATCCTCCGCTCGTTTTCTCATTTGTTTGCCTTGACTAATATGCTCCCACGGTGTAGGAATTAACAATTGGCTTCTCAGCGCATACAACCAACCTATATGTCTATAAATCATTTTTTTATGCACCAAATCCAACTGTTCTTTAGATACATCGTCCGTTGTAAATTGATTTCCAATATATGCTCGCACATTCGCACCCCACATTCGGCTACTATTGATGATAGCACCCCATATTTTTCGAGCTTCCCACAGCCTATCATAAGCACTGTTATTCTTAAAACCAACATAAAACGCTACTGCTGTACCAATAACGGATATAGGCAACCAAGGAATGTGCAACCATTCCCAATGGAAATATTCATAAACTACCGTTACAAAAGTTGCCCAAAGGGTCAACCAAATCAAATGGCCACCTGTAAATCCGATAAGGTCTTTTACAGTAAAATTCTTTTTAACAAACATTTAAAATAATTTCTTTGATAAAGAACAAAATAAAGGGCAAAGATACAAATTGAATTTTAATATCCGGTTCGATAAAAAGTCTAAAGAACGGAAATCCTAAGAATGCCTTTTTCCAAAAAAAAGCTATTAACATAATAAATAGTCCGTCAAATTGATAGTGTCGAGTAGATTTTGACCTAAAATTTGTTGAGAACGAGGAAAAGTACCCATACAATTCACCGAATATTCGTTTAATTTCACAGCAGAGATTTAATAAAATACTACACCTATTGGGTGACGGACAATCTAGAAATGGAAATGGCATTAGGTGGGCTAAATGCAACATTGAGAGACTATGCCATAATGGGTCAACTCTTTCTACATCAAGGAAATTATCCGTAAAGCATGGGTCAAATCGGCTATTACTCCAGATGCCCTACATTTGATGCCTTCAAGTGATAGCTCTACTGACCAGAGTTTGGGCTATGGCTATCAATGGTGGATTCCAGAAAGTACCGAAAGAGAATTTATGCAATAGGTGTTTTTCATCAGATGATTTATGTCAACCCTACAACCCAAACGGTGATTGTCAAGAATGCAGCTACCCCCTATTATTTGGATATTTCGAGTATTTATTCTAATGAAATAGTAATGTTAAATTTATTTCAAAAAATTGCTAAAAGTCCTGTTATTTCTCTTAATTGATATTGATTACAAAATCTAAATCGCGCGTATATTGTGGCATCCCATTATAAAAATATACATTTCCATCAGGATAAGGGTTTTTTATAGACCCACTAAATAGATAACTTAAAGAATTGACTTTTGGAGGATATCCAAATTGCATTCTATAAATTTTTCCTTTTGTCACAAAAAATGGTTCGTCCAATTTAAAGGTATATACATTACCTTTTACCCTAGTAGGTAATGTGATTTTTTGAAAAGGCGCCCCTTCTAATATATTTCCAATTTCCGGATTTTCACCAACCCAAAAATAAATTTGGTTATTGACACGCTGAGGGAGCAATTCTTTTTCCAAAGTTATAGATATCGAAGAAATCTTGCCTGATTTAGAAGCTGTGAAGGATTGACCTAATGTAGAAAAAGCATCATTAATATAAAAATGAACTTTTTTTTCGTCAGAAAATCTAGTCGATTGAACTACACCTTGTCCATACATAAATATGTTATTCATAAAAAAATAAATGAATAACAGGGCAATACTATGCCACTGAATAGTTAATTTTGTCATCATTACTATTTTGGTTTAAAAAATATTTTTTTTTTTATAAACTCGAACAAAACAGATAATTACAGGCAAATTATATTTAAATAGATTGCCTAATAATAAATGTTATTTGGGGCCTTATGTGATAGTGATTTTACTAAAAAAAATAATAGTAAAAGGTAGGTGTGAGTATAATATAAGTTTATTAAGAAAATTCCGATGGTGCGCATACTAAAGTAAAGACGCAATTATACAATACTACAACTTATATCAATTAAACGCTACTCTACCTTTGTAAAATACCGCTTTTAGGGTACTAAAAAAATGAAACTAAATTTATTTACAATATTCTTAATATGAAAAAAGTATTCATTCTTTTAAGCTTCTTTATATTTTCATGCGCTGGCCCAAAGCACCTTGTTCAAAATACTTCAATTCATGATATAGTCATTAAGAATGTTAATATCATTGATGCTAAGAATGGTTTACAAAAAGCTATGACGGTTCATATTGTCGGTAATCGTATTAAGCAAGTTAGCAAAGCTAAGGGCACAAATTTAAAAGTAAAGAATACCATTGTTATTGATGCGAAGAATAAATATTTGCTCCCTGGGCTTTGGGATACACATGTCCATCTAGCTTTTATTAAAGAACTGACACCAGCCATGTTTGATTTATTTTTGACACATGGCGTCACTAGTATTCGAGATACTGGAGGTCAACTACATTTGGTTTTACCAGAAAGAGAAAAAGCGCGCAAAGACCCGAAAAATACACCTAGAGTGATGGTAGCTGGACCGCTTTTGGATGGCGTTCCTACCGTTTATGACGGTAGCACACCTAATAATCCTCACTTAGGTATAGGTGCAGGAACAGTCGAAGAGGCTGAAAAAAATGCAGACGAAATGCTTGCCGCAAAAGTAGATTTACTGAAAGCATACGAAATGCTAACACCTGAAGCATTTAAAACTATTTTGTCAAAAGGAAAATCCGCAGGCATCCCTATTACTGGTCATGTACCATTAAGTATGGATGTTATTGAAGCATCCAATGCTGGAATGAGTAGTATGGAGCATATGCGGAATTTAGAATTTGCTTGTGCAACTGACTGGGAAGCGTTATTGACAAAACGACAAGAAATGTTATTCGACGGACAAGCTGAAATAGGCAGTACGCTGCGTCGAAATATCCATACCGCTCAACGAAGTCATGCTGTTGCCAATCAAGATGCGGAACGACGCACTAAAGTTTTAAAAGTATTGGCAGATAACGACACATGGCAAGTACCTACAATGTCCATTATGATGGCTGGCTCAGAACGGTTTAATGTTCGACCAGATTGGTTGGAAAGTTTTGATTTATTACCTGAACCTGTCAGAACAAATTGGAAAACTAATGCTGTTAAATTTGCAGAAACACCTGTTACAGAAGCGACTAAGGCATATGCCAATTGGTTTTTTGAAATGGTCGGGCATTTTAAAACTGCTAATGTAGATATTATGGCGGGTACAGACTGTCCTATCTTTTTTCTTACCCCTGGCTATAGTTTACATGAAGAATTAGCATTGTTGGTAAAAGGAGGTTTGACACCACTGGAAGCTATTGAGGCAGCAACTACCAAACCTGCTGAATATTTTAAAATGGACAAAGAATTAGGCTTGGTACGAGAAGGAATGTTGGCTGATTTATTACTTTTGGACGCAAACCCGTTGGAGGACATTCGAAATACTTTAAAAATTAATGCGGTGATTCGGGATGGAAAATTACATAATCGAGCAACTTTGGATGCGCTGAAAAGCGAATTGATGAATGATAAACGATGAATTGACGAATGATAAAATAATTAATATCAAAACTAAGTAAAACACAGATGCAAGTAAAATTTTCTCTTATAATTTATAGCCTATTATTATTCCTTACGGCTTGTAGCCCTACAGAAAAATTAGATAACGCTATAGGAAGTGATAAACCAGACGACAATCGGTTTACCAAAGTCGTCCTCACTCAAGGCATGGATGAACCTATGGAAATGGCCTTTTTACCAGATAATAAAATATTGATTATCGAAAGAAAAGGGAATGTCAAACTGTTCGACGAAAATCGACCCGAAGAAGTGAAGTTGATTACCAATATTCTGGTCAATACCAAATACAAAAATAAAGAAGGGCATGTCAGAGAAGCCGAAGAGGGGCTGATGGGCGTGATTGCGCATCCCGATTTTGCTAAAAATAATTGGGTGTTCCTATATTATGCCGACCCCGATGAACCGAAACACGTATTGGCTAGATGGGAATTTAAAAACAATGAGTTGGTTGAAGCCTCAAAAAAAATTGTATTAGAAGTGGCTACACAAAGAGAAGAATGTTGTCATACAGGAGGAGGAATGGTCTTTGACAAAGCAGGAAATCTTTATCTATCTGTTGGAAACAACACGGTCAACCCTAGAAATGGTGCTTCTAACTTAGTAGAATTAGCGGGAGAAGAAAATTCTGATGACCAACGCGGCCCTGCTAACTCTAATGATTTGAGAGGTAAAATTCTACGGATTCATCCAGAAGATGATGGCAGTTATACGATTCCCGAAGGAAATTTATTCCCAGAAGGAACACCAAAGACTCGCCCCGAAGTGTATACGATGGGCCACCGAAATCCTTGGCGAGTAACTTTGGATAGTAAAACAGGCTATTTATATTGGGGAGAAGTTGGACCCGATGCCAATGTAGATGCAGAATGGGGACCAAAAGGTTATGATGAATTTAACCAAGCCAAAGGCCCTGGCTTTTTTGGTTGGCCTTACTTCATCGCTAATAATCGACCATATAATCACTATAATTCGGAAGAGAAAACTTATGGAGAACCTTTCGATGTTGAGAATCCTGTCAATAACTCAGTGAATAATACGGGGATTAAAGAATTACCGAAACCCGTCCCTGCTTTAATCTATTACCCTTATGGCCCATCTAAGGATTTTCCTTTAGTGGGTAGTGCAGGTCGTAGTGCAACGGGTGGTCCTGTTTTTCGAGCAGCTGATTTCAAAGATGCGCCAAGGTCTTTCCCTGCTTATTATGAAGGAAAATGGTTGATTATAGATTTTATGAGAGATTGGATTATGTCTGTCACAATGGATAAAAATGGCGATTACAAAAGTATGGAACGCTTCTTACCCGAACAGAATTTCAATGCCGCTATCTCCATGAATTTTGGCCCTTCAGGCGACTTATATATTTTAGAATATGGCGATGCTTGGTTTAGACAAAATGCTAACGCTCAATTAGTTAAAATCGAATATAATGCAGGAAACAGACGACCTATGGTCGAAGCTAGCGCAGATAAATTAGCTGGGGCTGTACCCTTTACTGTACAGTTTTCTTCCGAAGGTACAAAAGATTATGATGCTGTTGATAAAAATAATTTAAGCTATCATTGGGAGATCTATTCTGAAAATGGGGTATCTGAATCGTTTACTTCCGCTAATCCTAAAATGACTTTCGAAAAGGCGGGTGTTTATGAAGTTACGCTCACGGTAACAGACACTAAAGGGGAAAGTAATGACCGTACTTTTGAGATTGTGGCAGGCAATGAACCACCAGTAGTTGATATTGATTTCAAAGGCATTAATCAAAGTTTCTATTTTGGAGCAAGTAGTCTCCCCTACGCTATTGCCGTACAAGATAAAGAAGATGGAAATTCCACCGATGGACAAATCAAAGCGGCGGAAACAGCTATTACATTTGACTATGTTCCATCAGGTTTTGACCCAATTGAAGTGGCTTCTAACCAAAGTGGCGCAGATTTATTAGCGGTGGATGCGATTGGTAAAAACTTGATTGAAAGTAATGACTGTCGGTCTTGTCATCAGTATGATTCCAAATCCATTGGACCAAGTTATACCGATGTGGCTAAAAAATATGAAGATACACCAGCCAATAGAGCAATGTTAGAAGATAGAGTGATTAATGGTAGTAGTGGTATTTGGGGCGAACATGGAATGGCTGCCCACCCTGCCCTTAGTCAGTCAGAAGCTCAGCGAATGGTGCAATACATCATGACAATTTTAGACGAAAAACCGACTTTAGAAAGATTGCCGCTAGCTGGTGAATTAGCCCCCAAATTACCTGAAGGCGAGGATGGTTTAGGCGTTTATTTATTGCGGGCAGCTTATCAAGATAAAGGCGCACCTGATGCTATTTCGTTAACTGGTGAAGCTAATTTGTTATTAAAAAGTCCTATCGTTTTTCCTCAAAATGCTGACGTACAAGAAAATACACAGTATTTAACTACACCTTCTACTAATTACTTCATTTTAGGTCCAAGTGGACATCTTGCCTATACAGCCATAGATTTGACGAGTATTCAACAGGTAGATGTTTTTGTACATGTTATGGAAGGATTTGAAGCGCATGGTGGAATTGTCGAAGTACATTTGGATAGCCCTGATGGACGCTTGATTGGACAAAGTGAAAGTGTCCGCCAAAAACATGTTCCTTGGGGAGGTTTTGGAGGAGAGAGAAATACACTTTCTGCGGAAGAACTCAAGAAAAAACGTAGAAATGGTACGCAATGTATGACTGCCATAATAGAAGCTGTTGAAGGGATTCATGATATTTATTTGGTCTTTAAAAATGCAGATGCTGGTGATAAGGAAATCTTGTTATCGGTTAAGGAAATCGAATTTTATAACAAGCTACAAGTGAAGAAAGAAGAAAGCTAAATGGTTTCCTATCCGTTGGCTATCATCCGTTGGCAAAACTAGATTTTGTGCCAACGGATGATTTGATTGCCAACGGATAATACGACCTATAAATTATATTAGACTTGTTCCCTATTTTTCTCAAACAGCCCAAAAAAGCATAGAGTTATCTACTTCCTTTAACCATACTTTCACAAATTCCTCTTCTCCTTCCTTATAGAATTCTTGACGGTTAATCCCCCATCTCTTTAATAATCGACGGGACTTTGTATTTTCCTTATGCACCGTGGCAATAATCTTTTTTTGTAAAAAAAATTGATTTTCTTTTATCAAATCTAATACTTCACACATAATCCCTTTCCCTCTTTCTGTTGGATGAATCATATATACTATTTCCAATTCCTTATCTGATGTATGCTCTGTTTCTTTTAACTCAAGGTGCCCACAAAGCTTATCTCTATCATAAATGCCCCATATTTTAAAAACTCGCTTGGAAGATGTATCTGCATAAATTTCAAAAATCTTTTTAAATAAAACCCTTTCTGCTTTTTCATCACCATTAGCACCATCCATAAACCGAACGACCTCCTCATCTAAACACATTTCCACAAACCTATTTTCATCATGCATGGAATAGGGTCTAAGCTCATATTTTTTAGTTTTTAATTTATTCGGTTTCATAAGCTGTTACTCTTCTGTAAACAAATCCTCCAGAATCTCTCGTTCTAACTTTATCACCATCTCAAATAATTGCTGCTGCCCATCCTTCGGCAATTGGTCAAAAAGTACATCTCCATTTTTAATAATATCTCGTCCAATTTCCAAGCCTCGGATTTCCACCTCAGTGTAAACTCCTGGTCGCTTCTTCATTTTAGCAATTAGAAACTCCACAATTTCGAGAATTTTCTTTACTAAAACTCTATCGTGCAAGGTCTCAAATAAAGCTTGACTACTGTCAATAAATTCTTCTAAATCGGTTTTAGGTAAGGCTTTGATTAACGTATTAATTTCGGAAGTATCATACGGTGTTGGCAAGTCTAATTCAATCGCCTTTGCCACCAATTTTTGCTCAAACGCATTGGCGGTGCGAAAGGAACGCAAAGCACTTAAACCTGTCTTTAATATTTTTGGTAAATGCCGTCCATATTTAAAAATCAACCGACCTGAATCTAGTAAAATACGTAATAGCTTACCTGGTTGCTTGATATAATTATCTAAACTCTCAAAGGCTTCGTCTAGTTCTCCTCGTTTCGCTGGTGGTGGGTAAATATAGTCTAAAAAATATTCTCTAAACAAGGTAATCCGCTCCTGATTAAAAAAATCAGGGAGGTCATATTTTTTAACTAAAGTCTTATGTTGGTATCGGTCATTGATGACGCCTCGATAGCCTTTGATGACTTCGTTTAGTATTTCTTTTGTGGTGTTTTTTTCGTTCATTTCAATAATTTATTGGTGCACTCCTCTACTTAATCACCTGTATCCTTGGATTAATCGGGTAAATCCACTCTACCCCTCTACTCGTCACAATCGCATCATCTTCTAAAGGCACTCTTAATTTTGCATTCGCCCACTCTGGTACTTTTGTATAAGCAAACAACTCTATGGAAAATAAGTTGGATGGTTTGATTTCATAATCTAAACGAACAGGATTGAAAAAAGCAATAGATGGGCCGACGCCGTGCCCCCAATTTCCCACTGAATGGCAACCGATAATCACATCCGTTTTATCCATATCAGTATATTTATTAAAGCCCTTCATTTTGTTGAAGCCCGCTTCAGTTAAAGCCGCATATACCTTAGCTTCATTTTCTCTGGCAGTCAATCCCGGTTGAATGGTCTTTTTGATAATATCTCGAACGATTACCCCTTGGTCAAAAGCGTTTTGTATGCCATCTGGAACACGTGTTTCCCCTTCTCGCAAGACATAAGCGATTCGTTTCATATCGGTGTACATATTCATCAAACCAACGCCATAATCTAACATAATCACATCTCCTCGCTCTATAATTTTGTCCGTCGAAGTGGCAATGACCCCACGTGGACCTGTAATATAAACCGAAGGCATACCAAAAGAGGATTCTAAATTATGTTTAAACTGTTGCTCCTTTATCCACCATGCCACATCTTCCAATGTAGTGATACCTGGCGTAATTACTTCATTTGACAAAGCTCTTTCGGCAATCGTGTAGGATAACTCACAAGCCTCTCCATAAGCCGCAATCTCACTGGCAACTCTTCTTGACCTAAAATCTGAGACTAGTTTCTCCGCTGATACAAAACGGTCTGCATATTTTTGACCAAGTACTTCTCTTAGTTCTAAATACCCCGAATGACTTAATCCATCTGCCCCACCAATTGCTTTAGAAATATTCAAACCGATGCGTTGCGGGTCTCTCTCTGCCACATATTCTTTGAGTTCTAAATCTGACCCAAAATGGTCATAAGCCCCACCCTCTTTTAATAAATAACCACTGATACCTAATGCAGCCCTTTCGATACGGCCACTACCATCATCGGTAAAAACATAATATCCTGTTGACCCTACATAGCCTTTTCCCAAATCTTTATACAAAGGGTCAAAACTACCTTCTCGACACATCACTATCCACATGTCTATCTGATTCTCTTTCATCACTTCGGGTAGGATTAAATCAAATTTGTCGTTGCGGATTTGATTCATTTTTCGCCATCGGCGGTGGGCTTCTTGACCAAAGGAAGTAAGTGTGAATGTTAATAGTAAAAAAGTAATTAGATATCGCATGGTTTTGATTTTAGTATACATGTAAAGTTCTTTAAAATTTTGATAAAACCAATTATTTCGTACCTTTAAAAATCACAGCTCCATCCAAACTAACTAACTATCAAGGGAATCTTATGCTCAAAAAAATAATGCCTCTAAACTTCATCATTCTACTACTCATCCTACCACTATTAAGTTGTAGCCAAACCAGCACAAAACAACTTTTAAAAGAGAACGCTCCATTAACAAAAATCACTAAACCTCAACCAAATATTATCCTTATTGTCGCAGACGACTTAGGTTTTGGAGACTTAAGCATCAATGGTAGTACACAAATCAAAACACCTAATATTGACTTACTCGCAAAAACAGGTATCAATTTTTCGGAAGGCTATGTCTCTTCTCCTGTTTGCAGTCCATCGAGGGCAGGGTTTCTGACTGGTAAAAATCAAGTTAGTTTTGGCTATGATAATAATGTCGGTGGCAACCAACCAGGATTTGATCCACAACATTTAGGCTTGCCTTTGTCTGAAAAGACCATCGCTGACCGACTGAAAGAACATGGTTATACCACAGGCTTAATCGGTAAATGGCATCTGGGAGATGAACCCCACTTTCATCCACAAAAAAGAGGATTTGATGAATTTTGGGGCTATACCGGTGGTGGACACAACTACTTCCCTTCCAAACCTGATGGAAAACGTTATAATATCCCCATCCAAAGCAATTATAAAACTCCTGACCCAATTACGTATATCACGGACGACAAAGGAGACGAATGTGTTGACTTCATAAAGCGACACCATAACGAACCGTTCTTTTTATTTGCCTCTTTTAATGCGCCGCATACGCCTATGCAAGCCTTGGAAAAGGACTTAAAGCTATATCAGCATATTGTCAATGAAAAGCGGAGGACTTATGCAGCAATGGTGCATCGGTTGGACATAAATATTGGAAAAATTGTAACTGCCCTTCAAACGGCTGACATTAGTAAAAATACTTTAATCGTTTTTATTAGTGACAATGGCGGACCTGTAGACTCCAATGGTTCTTTAAATGTGCCTTATCGTGGTCAAAAAGGAATTTTGTTAGAAGGCGGTATTCACGTACCTTTTATTATGAACTGGCAAGGAAAATTGCCCGAAGGCATGACCTATCAACATCCTGTTTCTACCTTAGATTTTGCTCCTACCTTTTTGGCTGCTGCCAATAAAAATCATACAGATACGACCGATTTTGATGGGGTTAACTTATTGCCATTTCTTTTAAATGAGAAAGAAGGAAAACCTCATGTGGAGTTAAAATGGCGATTTACCATCAGTGCTGCTATTCGGGATGGTGACTGGAAATTAGTCCGATTACCAGACCGTTTGCCAATGTTGTATCATCTACCGAGTGATATTACAGAACAAAATAATCTAGCTTTAAAAGAGATAGAAAAAACAAAGGCCTTGCTGAAAAAATTAGGAGATTGGGATGTACGATTGCCACATCCTGTTTTTCTTGAAGGAGCTATTTGGAAAAAACGACAATTAGGTTTATATGATGCCAAATATCCGTTGGTGCAGCCGAAAGAATAAATAATTACGCCTATTCTGAAGCACTTACGAATAAGTGATTCCAGCATTTTAACAACCAGTTTTTTAACTTCTTTCTGCTTGTATGCTTAGGCGTTTCATTGACATTATATGCCAACTTAGCCATAGCTCTTCGCTTTGGGTCCAGATAACAACTATTTTTGCTAACAAAAAATCGGTCTGAATAATTAATGACTTTTTTATGCATAATCTATAAATTAAGGGAGTAAGGGACACGAAAAAAATAAATTTACATATTGTCCCACTACTAAGATGTATCTTCAACCTATTAGACGATAGATTAGCTAAAAAATGTACAAGACTCATATTAAGTCTAAGTTAAGTTTCTATTAAATCAATAAAAATTAAATCTTCAAAAATTGGTATCCTAAGAACCTATCCGATACTTTTGTGCTGATTTAAATTTTAAACTTAAATACATTTTTCCCATAAAGAGAAAACGCCAAATTCAGGAATGGATAAAAAACAGAAGGTATTAGTTATAGGAGAAGTTGGGTATTTTAGCCTATTTGCAGAAGGCTACTTGCGCTTTTACTCTGCTCAAAAATTGAAAATTAAAACTACTGCTTTCGATAAACTATCCATTAGTAAAAAGGTGGCTAAAATATTGGAAGAAGATATGATTCCTTCCAAAGAAAAACTAATCCCTTTAGCAGAAGCCCAACAATTAAAATTTGATTACCTCTTATTTATTGGTGACCAACCAAAGGATTTTTCTATCAAAACTAAAGGAGTCGATGTCCACGAAATATCCATCAAAAAAGAATTAAGTCTTACCAAAGAAAGGGACGCTATCAAAAAGAAGATATTAAAATTTTTAGATAAACAAGGATTGTACGGCGAGTGAGTTAGTTGTAACTAATTGAGTTATGCTGTAGAATTTCAGTAGTCAATGTATTTAGATTTAGTCATGGCAAAAAAGTATATTAAGCAAACGACTCCTTTTGTCGTTCCTACCACCGATGGAAAAGTTATTAGAGAACATTTTGGGTTAACAAGTATCAATGATGGTCCATATAGTGTAGCGCATATGATTGCACCTCCTGGTTGGTCCGAACCTTACCAAACGCCTGCTTTTGATGAAATCACCTTTGTTTTCAGAGGGCAAAAGGAAATTATTATAGATGGAGAAGCGCCCATTATTTTGGGTGCAGGAGAGTCGCTCCTAATCAAAAAGAACTGTCGGGTCAAATATGCCAATCCATTTGAGGAGGAGACAGAATATATGTCTATCTGTATGCCTGCTTTCTCAATCGATTTAGTGAATAGAGAAGCCATGCCAAATGCACCGCTTCCAATTTTAGAAAAAGTAAGCAATACCTGCCAGCAACTAGAAAAAGAGTTTGCATTGATTCCTGTCGAACGTAAAACTGTATTAAAAAAACTAAGCACCTATTTGGCGGATAAATATCAACAGCAACAAACACCTCAGCTCATTGTCATTTGCACGCATAATTCTAGGCGAAGTCATTTGGGCCAACTTTGGTTATCTGTGGCTGCGGATTATTATGGATTACCCCAAATAGCAACATTTTCCGGAGGTACAGAAGCCACTGCTTTTAATATTCGGGCAGTGAATGCTTTGAAAAAATTAGGCTTTGACATTACTTCTAAAACTTTCAAATCCCCAACTAATCCTATTTACGAAATCAAGTGGCAAGAAGCAGCAAGTCCCTATCGTGCTTTTTCTAAAAAATATGATAGCTACCCAAATCCATCTTCCGATTTTGGAGCTATCATGGTTTGTACTTCTGCGGATGTGGGTTGTCCTGTTATTTCAGGTGCAGATTTTAGACTAGCTTTGCCTTTTGAGGACCCTAAAGCTTTTGATGATACACCTTTGGAAAGCGACAAATATACGGAACGTAGTTTGGATATTGGTCGGGAGATGTTGTATGCATTGAGTCAGGTATAGGTCTAAAAGGATTTGAACCACAAAGGTACAAAAGGACACAAAAGAGGGTCACAAAAATTTTTATAATTCGGGCTATTTTAAATTTAGGATATCCTAGATTTAGAAAGTACTTTTAAAAAAAATCTTTTGTAAAATCCTATTGAACTTTGTGTTTCTGTGATTCAAAAAAATTACCATAAACCACCTAATAACTCAATCCTTTCCTCATAATTATTCGTTTATCAAAATATTTTTTAATTGGACAATTACAAAAAATACCTAGCTGAACTCATTGGTACTTTCGCCCTCGTCTTTTGCGGAACTGGCGCTATTATGATAAACGATATTACAGGTGGCGCAGTGACCCATATCGGCATTGCCATGACTTTTGGTTTTATCGTTACGGCTATGATTTACACGATAGGCGAGATTTCTGGCGCACATATTAATCCTGCTGTCAGTATTGCATTTTGGGTAGCAGGTGAGTTTGAAAGCAAAGATTTGCTTCCTTATCTCATTGCTCAGCTTATTGGGGCTATTTTTGCTAGTGCTACGCTGTATTTTCTATTCCCCGAGGCTACTACGATGGGCGAAACCTTGCCTGCTGGCACAGCAATGCAATCCTTTATTCTAGAAATCATCTTGACTTTCTTTTTGATGTTTGTGATCATTAATGTAGCTACGGGTTCGAAAGAGACAGGGATGATGGCTGGGCTTGCGATTGGACTAGTGGTGCTACTGGAAGCTGCTTTTGCTGGCCCTATTTGTGGGGGCATCTATGAATCCTGCTCGGTCAATTGCACCTGCTATCTTTGCGGGTAACTTGACGCATTTGTGGTTGTATATCGGAGGTCCAGTTATTGGCGCTTTATTGGGAGTTGGGGCTTGGAAGGTGATTAAGCCTTAAGTTTTAGTTTACTTAATCCGTGCATAAATTTTCCACTTTTATAATTAATATATTTCCTTAGAGCTAACTCTTCTTTAAAAGTAACGAGATGTGCGGGCTTTTCCCTTTCCAATTGGTTTTGGTATCATTCCCTATTCTAAAACGCCCCTTTTCGACGGTAATCATCTCAAAAGGAACGCCATTGGCTTCGTAAATAGTGGTTTGTATGTCAGCGGTTTGAATCATGTTGGGTTAAAGGTGAAATAAAATATTTATAATTAGGAAAGTCAAGATAGAATAATGTTGTGCCGCCCATCTCATCCGACGGCGTAGCCATCGGACGAGATAATACCTTCAAATCTACAAGTATATAAAGTTGTTACCTCCCCAATATTTCCGTCAGATAGCTCGCACTGTAGGATGAGATATAAACTTCTAATTTACAAGTAGCGAGAGTTTTAAGCTTCCAATATTCCCGTCCGATGGCTGCGCCGTCGGATGGGAATTAGTAGCCTATATCCCAAAGCTGTCTGGCCAATGCTTGATTACATAAGGTGCCATTTCTCAAACCAGCATAATCTGGATAAGAAGAGTAAGGATAATCTTTTAGATTTTTTACCCAATTTAATACCAATGGATTTTTATGAATATAATGAAAACAACCCAAGCCATAATTATTACCCCCAAAGAATTCTGTATCCTTAACTGTAATAAAATCGTTTATCCAATCTTCCTTTGCTTTAGTTTTTTGTCTAAAAACAGAACCACTTCGCCCCATTTTCTTATTCAAATATCCAGAATAACTTCTTAATAAGATGCCAATTGATAAATTCATGCTTCTAGTTGAATATCCGACAATTTTCTTTGCGATGAGGCGTCTCCAAATATTTAGGAAATTCAGCATTCACCTGTTTTACGTATACCAGAAAATGAAAATGATTAGGCATTAAACAATAGCTCAAGAAATCTGCATGAGGAGAGAGAAATCGACGCATCCGTTTTAAAAAATCATAGTAATCTGTCTCTTCATAAAATACTTGTTGACGATTATTCCCCTGATTATAAATATGGAAGACGGAATGCTCATGAAATTTCATAGCGTCTGATTTGTTTTATGTAGATGTTAATTATTATTTCAAATGTAGTTAAAAATAAACGATTTTTTATACCTTACAATTCGTTATAATATTTAAAAAATAACTCGTCTGATGACTAATGCCGTCTGATGAATTTGTTTTTAACATCCGATGACTAGCGTCGTCGGATGGTTAAAAACTAGAGTTTCTCATTTTCACTAAATTAGCATCTTCAAATTTATACAAATCATTTAAAACCATTACACATGAATAAATCACCAATCCTACTCTTCGCACTACTCTTCCTTTTTGCGTGTAGTAGCACAACCTCCATTACCGCACAAAAGAAAAAAAGGACAATACCAAAACAGCTAACAAATCGCCTTTAGACAAAGTCAGCTTATCGGGTTTGAAATTTAGAAATGTTGGTCCTGCTATCACCTCTGGTAGAATCGCAGATATTGCGGTCAACCCCACCAACCCTTTTGAATATTATGTAGCGACTGCCTCTGGAGGTGTTTGGAAAACCAATAATTGGGGCAATACCTACAAACCAATTTTTTGATAGCCAAGGCTCCTACTCTATTGGTTTGCGTGACTATGGACCCAAGTAACCCGAATGTGATATGGGTAGGCACAGGCGAAAATAATAACCAACGAAGTGTGGCATATGGCGATGGTATCTATAAATCTATAGACGGTGGCGCTAGTTGGAAAAATATGGGCTTAAAAAACTCCGAGCATATAGGCAAAATCATCGTTCATCCAGATAATTCAGATGTGGTTTGGGTGGCAGCTATTGGACCATTATGGAGTGATGGTGGAGAAAGAGGGGTATATAAAACGATGGATGGTGGCAAAACTTGGGAATTGGCTTTGGAAATTGACCAATATACGGGCGTGACCGATTTGATTATCGACCCACGAAATCCGGATGTACTATATGCCGCAGCGATGCAACGGTCTAGAAAAATCTTTACCTATCTCGGAGGAGGTCCCGGTTCAGGAATGCACAAAACTACAGATGGTGGTAAGACATGGACAAAAATTAATAAAGGGTTACCATCAGTAGATATTGGTCGAATTGGTTTGGCGATTTCTCCTGCCGACCCCGAAATTATTTATGCTATAGTAGAAGCAGCCAAAGGTAAAGGTGGTTTTTATAGAACGACCAACCGAGGTGCCAGTTGGCACAAACAAGGCAGTCATAATACTAGCGGAAATTATTACTCCGAAATCATCGCCGACCCTATCGAACCAAATACCGTCTATTCAATGGATACTTGGATGAAAGTCAGTAAAGATGGTGGAAAGACTTTTAAAAATTGTGGTGAAGATTATAAACACGTCGATAACCATAGCATGTGGATAAATCCGACTAATAATCAACATTGGTTAGTCGGTTGTGATGGCGGTATTTATGAAACTTGGGATGCTGCTAAAAACTGGGATTTTAAAGAGAATTTACCTGTCACACAGTTTTATAAAGTAGCAGTAGATAATGATTTTCCGTTTTATAATATTTATGGAGGTACGCAAGATAATTTCAGTTTAGGTGGCCCATCTAGAGTCAATACCGACCACGGAATCACCAATCGAGATTGGTTTATCACTCACGGTGGAGATGGATTTGAGTCGCAGGTAGACCCCGAAAATCCTGATATTGTGTACGCACAATCACAACATGGCGTATTGGTCAGGTATGACAGAAAAAGTGGCGAAGAAGTCGGTATTCAACCAAAAGAACGCAAAGGAGAAGATGCGTATATCTGGAATTGGGATGCCCCCTTAGCAGTCAGTAAACATGCTGCTGGACGCTTATACTTTGCGGCGAATAAGTTATTTAGAAGTAATGACCGTGGAGATAGTTGGGACGTATTAAGTGATGACTTGACACGAAAAATAGATAGAAATGCCCTGAAGTTACAGGATAGAGTTTGGGGTATTGATGCAGTAGCTAAAAATAGGTCAACTTCTCTTTACGGTGCTATCGTCGCCTTTTCGGAATCTCCTGTTAATGCTGATTTATTAGTCGTTGGAACAGACGATGGCTTGATTCAAATCACTACGGATGGTGGTAAAAATTGGCGCAAGGTAGATAATGTATCTGGTGTCCCAAATCGAACTTACGTCAATTCAGTCTATGCATCTAACCATGATGAGAATGTCATTTATGCCGCTTATAATAACCACAAAGCAGGAGACTTCAAGCCTTATATTTATAGAAGTAGTGATAAGGGTTTGACTTGGTCAAAAATCAGTAATAATCTCCCAGAAAGAGGCAGTGTGTATAGCATCGAAGAAGACCATATTGATAAAAATTTAATTTTCTGTGGGACAGAATTTGGCGTATTCTTTTCACCAGATGCAGGAAAAAATTGGAAACAATTAAAAGCAGGGATGCCGACGATTGCTGTTAGAGACTTAGCGATTCAGCAACGAGAAAATGATTTGGTCTTGGGTACTTTTGGTCGGGGCTTTTATGTCCTAGATGATTATTCAGTTTTGCGGTCTGTCGAAGCTACGCCAATGGCAGAAGAAGCACAATTGTTTGCCGTCAGAGATGCTTTGATGTTTGAAAAAGCAGTGCCTTTAGGCTTACCAGGTAAGTCATTCCAAGGCGACAATTTTTACTCCGCAGAAAATTTAGGCCCTGTGGCAATGATTACCTATTACTATCCCGAAAGTCCTGAAACTTTAAAAGCAAAACGACAAAAGGCAGAGAAAAAAGCGGCTAAAGCTAAAAAAGACAACGCCTACCCTACCTACGAAGAACTACTTGCCGAATCTGAGGAAATGAAATCAGCACTCATTTTTACCATCAAAGACAGTGCAGGCAAAATAGTCCGTAAATTTAATAAAGCACCCAAAAAAGGCTTGCAGCGATTCCAATGGGATTTGCGACGAACGCCAAAAGATGCTGTTAGTTTAAGTAAACCTAGTTTTTACAATCCTTTTGCTGGCACGAAGCAAGGCCCTTTTGTAGCGCCTGGCAATTATACCGTTTCTATGGAAACTTATATTGATGGGGAAACAAAGTCTGTTGGTACACCTGTCACTTTTGCTGTCAAAGCATTAAATAATACCGTTTTACCAGCTACTGATAGAATGGCTAAAGCTGCTTTCCAACAAGAAGTAGAAGAGTTAAAACGGGCCATGCAAGGCGCACAAAGAACAATTAGTGAAATGGATAATAAGTTGCGACATATCCGCGAAGCGATTAAATTGGTAGAACAACCAAGCACCCAGTTAATGGCTACTGCAAATGCCATTGACAAAAAATTGGATAATGTCAAACGCCAATTTTATGGTGACCGAATTAAATCCAGATTAGACATACAGTCACCACCAACCCCGCTTAGACGTTTGGGAGGTGTTCAATACGAACAAGGCAATAGTACTGCCTCGCCTACAAAAACGCATCAAGCAAGTCTGGCTATAGCCAAAGAAGAGTTTGGACCAATTTTGAATGCTATTAGAGCAATAGCAGATGAAGATATGATAAAATTAGAGGAACAATTGGAAAGTGCGAATGCACCTTATACACCGGGAAGAAAAACAAAAGTCTTCAAAAATTAAGGTTCTATAAAAAATTGATAGTACGGACTTTAGTCTGTCCTGTTCAAAAGACTTTAGTCTTTTAATAAACGAGTCCAAAGACTTACTAAGGAACGTGTAAAAAATAACTTATAACAGTTTGAGTATTGTCAGCCCATCCGCTATGCGGTTCAAATGCTGCGCATTTTCATCTTCTTCGGCGTTAAATCCCGATACTTATCGGGACGTCGATGCCCTGCATCGCCTACGTTGCATCCCGTCCGCTTGCGGTTCACAAACGGTGTTTGCTCATCTTGAATAAGAAAAAAATAATTACTCACCTTTGTTACAACTTATTCTTCACATGTTCCTAAGTGACGAGGTAGAAATAAAGTGAGCCATAGTGCGCCGTTATTTTTTTTTTCTAAGGATGCTTCAAAAACCGCATATAGCCGTGCTACATAAGGCTTTTTAAGTATTCTTAGAAGGAAATAAGAACAAGTAATATGGTGCAATTTATTCCTGCGTCGTCACTAAAAGAACAGACTAAAATCCGTACTGTCTAAAACTTCACTATTTTTTCTTGTCTCAAACCATATTCTGTTTGCACCAATATCCAATAAATACCGGGCATTAAATCTTGCATGGCAATTTTCGTTTGAGTAGGAGCATTATTTTTGTCAAATGATTGTTGTCTTAATACTTGTCCCGTAAGATTTATGAGACGGATATGCGTCATCTTCACATCAGGTGAATTAATGAACAAGTTTTGATTAACAGGGTTAGGGTATATTTCAATACCCTCGAGCAATGTCTCTTCAATACTTACCGACATACATTCGCCAACACCTGTTGCACCAATTGTCAAATTTAAAGCAACCGTACTATCACAACCGGTACTACTCGTCAAGGACTCAAAATACGTACCTTCCTCTGTTAATACAACACCACCAAAAGTCATACTTTCTCCTTGGCATATCATCGAGTCTATACTTGTTTCTACCCCTTCTTCGACCACTAAATTCATAATAACCATACTGTCACAACCTGCCTCAGTCGTTAAAATGACCATATATGAATTGGTAGTCGTTAGAACAAAATTATAAAAGCTAACCGTATCACCTTCGCAAATAGTTTGCTCTGTTACACTTTCAAAAGCTGGCAACATACTCAATGTCAATTCTACCAAGCTATCACACCCTTTAAGGGTGCTTAAAGTATCCATATAAACACCTGCCTGTGTCAGCTCTTGTCCACCAAATATCATACTGCCACCATGACAAATTTCTGCTTGGATTTGGTTAAATCCTTCTGTTGCTACCTCTAAGTTTAAAGTAACGATACTATCACATCCATTTACGGCAACAAATGTATCTTGATAAGCACCTGTTGTATCCAAATTAAGTCCATAAAAATTCATACTGCCTCCTTCACAAATAATTAGATTCAACTCTGTCTCATATCTATCCGAAACGGCTAAATTTTAATACCACAAAACTATCACACCCAAGGCTTGTCTGAAGCGTATCCATGTAAACTCCTGCAGTAGCTAAATCCTGCCCACCAAAAGCATAACTAGTGTTTTGACATATCGTTTGGTTGACAGTCGTTTGAGGGTTTTCTGCAACGGTCAAAGACATCACCAATACACTATCACAACCATTCGCTCCAGATAAGGTAGCGGAATAAACACCTGCCTCTGTCAAAGTTTGGCCCATAAAATCAAGGCTACTTCCATTGCAAATAGTCTCGCTTAGAGCTGTTGTCAAAGTAGGTAAAACCACCAAATCTAAATTAATTGTGCTATCACAACCATTCGCAGCGATTAAAGTATGTTCATATTGCCCTGCATCATTTAGTTGTTGACTGCCAAAAGTATAGATGTCATTTTCGCAAATCGTTGCACTAATATTTGTTTGCACAATAGGATTAACGTTAAGATTAAGTACGATATACTGGTTACAGCCATTGGCGCCAACTAAAGTATCTCGATAACTACCTGAAGTAGTTAGACTTTGTTGTTTAAAAATGAAACTCTCTCCTTCACATATAGCTTTACTCAATACAGATTGTATGGTGTCTTCGACTGCCAAATTCAATATCACATATTGG
>CANNZV010005684.1:0-24555 GCA_947561585.1 Caprella mutica | reverse complement strand
GGGGGGGGGGGGATTCGGGGGGCGGCACGCCCTCTGATACATCTACCTAACGGTTAACTAATAAGTTTTTATTTACACCTCAGATTGAAAGTTTACAATAGTTACCCCAAGAAATTTTAATTACAGTTTTCTATGATGAATTTTATTTTCTATTCCAAATTGAACATCTCAATCAAATAATTAAACTGTGTAGTATAAATTCATTGGATTCAGGTACCGTCAGTCATAAATCTGATAAAACAATTACCTATCAATTTTCCCCTCTTTGAAAATAATATTCTAGCATAGTAAAAGCCAAAGTTGGTGGATTTTTAGCTATTTATTCCTATGTTACCATTAATTTTTGTTGGAGAAATAGTCTCATATACTCGCCATTTGCCTCTCCACCAGTCTGTATTTAGAGGAAAATAATATTTTGGCAAAGTCAGTGGATTTTAGCTATTTATTCCTATGTTACTATTAATTTTCGGTGGAAAAAGGGTGAAATGTTGGTGGATCAGCCAAATTACTGAAAATTTATGGTGAATTTTTTATCAGCTTTTTCAAAAAGTCAGTGGAATTTTGTGCACCTAATACAGACCAGCTCTCTCCAAAAATCACCAATTTTCTCCAAAATGATCAAATTATCATAAATTCTCTCCAAATAATATTGTATTTGTAGCATAGCCAGTCTGCAGAATATGGGAGATATTTGGGATATTCTCTCCGAACAATTTTGAATTAATTCCGTTATTTACATTAATTTTGCTACGAACAATTCTGTATTAATCTCTATATTTACATTAATTTTGATATGAACAGAATAAGAGATCTCTATGATTACAAACACTTCACCAGTTTCTGCAAACTGGTAGCATAGGAGTAAATTAGATAATTTTCACCATTTGCAAAAGAAGAACTCAAAATAATTGTCACAGACTCGCCATTAAAATGATGAGTTTGGTCATGTTTTATTACCTGGCCACCAAATTTAATTTTTTTCATCATATGTATTTTTGTTCATCGAATCTGTTTCCAGATTCTATCCGTGATATTTTACATTTATATTATTTCTTTGATACTGATCTATGTGTAAATACAGTAATGGGGGATGTGCCGCAGGTTATTAATCATTCATGAAATGTGCAGTTCAACAGTCAACACACTATTGGACACAACAAACTACATTATAATTTAGGGCTACCTTTTGGTGCGTTCCCGTGCTGAAGAACTCGAAGGACGTCCCTCAATTCTACGAGAACAAACCGTTCCCGTGATGAAGAACGTTCGTCAAGTTCGTGGAACTCGACGACACGGTAGGTAGTACGTCGAGCTGTCCCTCTTGGCAGCCGTGACGTCACAAACGTAAACAAACAAACGAATAGGGCGGGAGAAACACCTGTTCTTATTTATAAATTAATAAAATTCATAATTGACATAATATTACATGTTTTGAGATTGATTGATAATTAATTTAACCAACCAAACCAAATTATTGATTGTTAATATCCCTAATTAATTAGTGATATTAATTCCTAAACCACGGAATCGTACACATTGAAGTGGTTGCACGGGAACGCTAACCGAGGGACCGTACTTCGTACCTTGAAGGAACGTTCTTCGAGTTCTTCAGCACGGGAACGCACCTTTTGACCAAAATTGATCTGAGAGACTGTCATCTGAAACTGGAAGTTTAAAATACAGAATTACGGTGCCTTATAAGTTGGTTAATAAACCTCAATATATTTTTTTACCATTGCTTTATATCCAAATTGTCTGATCTAACTAGCAAGAACCTAGTTTAAGGCCGTAAATTGTGATTATTTCTGTTTAGTATGATTTTTCTTCTGTCCCTAAGTATATTTTTATATATCATTGATACTGAGTAGGCAGGGAGCCAATTGAAGGACTCTAAATAGCTGACATTACATAGCCAATAAAACGGCGAGAAAGGCATTGATGACTTTAATTTGATATATAATTAGCCAAAGAAAAGGCTCGAGTTGTCAGGTAATAAAGCATGTTCTTTCTCGCCATTTTTTGGCTAGTTAATGACAGCTATTTCTAGCCCTCCTG
The DNA here is from genome assembly GCA_947561585.1 of Caprella mutica. Taxonomy (NCBI): domain Eukaryota; kingdom Metazoa; phylum Arthropoda; class Malacostraca; order Amphipoda; family Caprellidae; genus Caprella; species Caprella mutica. Next base: position 22,500 of record CANNZV010005684.1, on the reverse strand, counting down.
CAAGTAATATAGTATCACTAATAAATAAACTCTCCATTTGTCTCTCCAGCTCTCCAAAAATTTCCATATTTCTCTCCAAAATGATCAATTTATCATAGATTCTCTCCAAAATAACATTGTAGAATAAAAGAAAATTAGATAATTCTCACCATTTGCAATTGAAGGGCTCAAAACTGTCAAAAAACTCGCCATTAAAATGGCGATTTTGGACTTGCTGTATTATCTTGGATAGGAATAACATCAAGTTTGTAGAAAACACAAGGCTTTCCGTTTTTTAGATTTTTGTAACATGAAATCTTGGTGCCATACCATCCGCATACCAATGCGGCATGAAATCTTGGTGCCGGCATCTTCCCGCATTGTGTTTGTCCCTTAAGCCCTCCCAGTAGGTCCCACTCCAAATCTCTGCTTAGTTTATATCAGTGGAGATTGGGGTGGGTACTGGAGAGAATGCCCGGCAGGTTGTCCCTGGTAAACTTGTAAATATTTTAATTAGAATTTGGTTTTAAATTATGTATGGAAGTTCACTTAGAAGACAGGTAGCTAGTATAAATTTAAAAAAACTGTATTATTTTAAAGTTTAAAAAACTGTATGGCACTTTCCTGTTATACGTATTTGTGATGTTAATGTACCTTTCCAGACCCCTAAACTTAATCTAACCTATCGCTATCGAAAACTTAATTGCACTTTATCTCGAAAACGAAGCGTTTCCACAAAAAGTGGTAGCTATTCATGAATAACATCTTAAAATGGTTCCTTTTACCTATGAAAAGAGTCAAAATATCTAAAATTGGTGGGGACCTAAAGCACAAATTTACCATACTTTTTTCTTTAGGTAAATATATGCCCAGAAAACATGGAATTTTATAGGAAAATATAACATTGCAAGATCTTGTAGTGTTTAAGGCAATTTTTATTGACTTATTCATTGTATTTCCTAATTAATTTCTATGTTCTAATAATCTGATGTTCACATGTACCATGTTTCAAAGTATGGCCGAAGTCACCAATATAGTGGGGAGAGATAAGTTGAAAAACCTGTAAAGTAAAAAAAACCTACAAGTAAATCACTCATAAAACCCATCATTACACATGTTTCTAAGTATGAGCAAAGTCTCCAATATAATGGCAACTTTTGAGGGGTAAAAACAAGTTGAAAAACTCTGAATAACAAGTAAATAATTCCTAATAAAGTTTGAAGAGATAGGCATGCATCAGTCTATCAGACATAGATCATAAGGTTGCTCTCAAACCAGTCTGCAAAGTGTGGCAAATCTGTCTCCAAGATTTTATTTTGAGGACAATTTGTCTACAAAGATTTTCAAATCTGTCTCCAAAATGACCAGAATTCTGTAAAATGTCTCCATTAAATACATGTAAACATAGGAATTAATTAGAAAAGCGTTTCCAAGATCTTACAGAGATGTATTTTCCTTAAAATATTTCTCCAAAGATCTTCGACAATATGGACACGCTTTGCAGACTTGCTTTCAAGTGTAAAATATTGACTAGAAACTTAGAAAGTCAAATTTCTTCTTTAAAGTATCCTAAAATTTAAATGGGGCGACCTCGATCCATTCTCTCATTAAGCTGACGACTTTCCTGCCACTGTGCCACACTTGCATTAGGGGAACATGGTGCACAAAATCCTATTATCCCACCCAGTCAATTCATCTCCAAAGATTTTCAAATCTGTTTCTAAAATAACAAGAATTCTACAAAGTGTCTCCAATAAATACATGTAAACATAGGAATTAATTAGGAAAGTGTCTCCCAAGATCCCACAAAGAAATATTTTCCCTCAAAATTATTGGCTGGCTGATCTAAATTATTGGATCAGCCAAATTATCCATGACGCCACTTGCCATAGATTTTTGGCGACATTACATTAGGGATAATATATCATTGAAAGATCTTGCTGACTATTTCCTAATTAATTCCTATGTTTACAGAAGCTAATTATTGGAGACAGAGTTGATATAAAGATATTCTTTGGAGACGAATTGTCTTCAGTAGCTATATTTTACTGACTTTATTTGAAAGAAGAATATTTTCATAATTTCTTAATTTGTAATGTTTAATTTATATTTATTCTTTCTCCATATTTCAAATCAACTGATATAATTAATATTTACAGGACCTAAGTCTGCTGTAGCTATTGTCATCACCTCGCTAGATACAGGCCTTCCTACCAACATGCCTCATCTCCTTGTTTTTACTAACTAGAGTATCTAAGTAGCTACAGATCTTGTTAATACTAACTAGTGTATCGAAGTACAGAGCTTGTAATTACTAACAGGGCTGCGGAGTCGGTACATAAAATGTTCGACTCTGACTCCAACTCGGACTCCTTTATTTTGAATTTATAGACTCCAACTCCGACGACTCCTCTATAAATAATTTCCACGATTCCAACAAACAGTTTTACAGTATTTTTATAAGCAATATTGAGTCATTTGAACGTTTAGACTTTAAATATTGATTTAATTCATATCTATGAGCAATTACTAGTTCTTGAGATATTTAACATCATGAACAACAACTAGAATGGACCTAAATTTTTGTGACTTATAGCTTGGAGTCGGGAGTCGGTACAAATTTTCGACTCCTGACTCCGACTCCACCAAAAAAGCTTTGACTTGGACTCCACAACTCTGACTCCACAGCCCTGCATACATTGCTCGTATAAACATTTTGTAATAAGTTGATCTTATTTCATTTTGATAATAATGAAATGTACAATAGTACATAACTTCATTCTATATAATTCATACATAGAAACTTCATTCTGCATGCGCCACTAGTGGTACATGCAGCACTACCATCATGTCGCCAAATGTAACACCGGCGAAGCAACTTTTTTATCGCATATTTCTGTACAGTATAATAAGCTGAACAACTATATCCTCGTTTTGTTGCGGCAGGTGAATTTGAGCTACTCGACAATTCCAAGATTTATACGTCTAATTGTATAGTATACTATTTCAGTATGTATCGTAAACTATTTTTCAGTCATCATCAATAAAAAAATAATTATAATTTGTTATTTAATATAATGTGATATATCCAGTCTACAGAATTTGGGTCATTTTTTAAAATTTTCTGTGCGAGCATCCTTTAATTTTCTTCTATATTCAATTGTTTTTCAGAGAATAATGGGTTGAATAAAGGAACACTTTACCAGTTTCTGCAGCCTGATGATGTAAGTACTCTCATGTTATTGTAACAAATAGGGTACATAGACTTACTGTTAATATGAAATAAATTATACCAAATGAGAATATAGCCAATAACTGCTAACTATTATCGGGTGGGTTTTTTTAGATCCCATAGACTCTTAAGATAATAATTTGATTTTTATTGAGTAAACAATTTTCTATGTGGAAAAGTGCATATAGTATTAGCTTAGCAAGTGGATATTACAGTAATATGTATATTTATGTTAGGTATATAGGGATCTAATATTTTAAATTACTCTTACAGAAATTTGATTTGGCTATATTCCAGTAATCTACTGTGGAGGAAGAACCTATTCAGGCTATGTACAGAAGCTGTCTAATATTGGAAAAGTTACTATATTATGGACACTTGGTTTATTTACCACATTCACCGCATCTTGAGGTATGATTGTAATGAATTACCAGCATCTTTTTTCATTGTGCATCACTGCACACTTACAGTTCCAAGAAAGACAGTGTAGTTTTTGTTACAGCTACTCTATAGCTATGATGTGAGCAATAACTTATGTGATTAAAATATCTTGTCATATTTGGTGCATTTTGTAGAGAAGAAAATTTGGATCATGTAAAAATCACGCACACCAGATGTTATTGGGGTGCATGATCTTTACAAGCTTTTTACTGGGGTGCATGATCGTTACAAGCTTTTTATTGGGGTGCATGATCTTTACAAGGTTATACTGGGGTGCATGATCTTTACAAGATCCGAAAATTTTAATCATTCTGTGCATCATCTACCAATAGTGTCACATGTTGTTATAGCTATTTGATTGAATTATTGCCTGTGCACATCATTTATGTAAATAGTAAATAGGTACACATCTTGTTTTATATTAACTTCAATATTTTTCATTTCATATAACTACCTGTAATTTTTTTTTATTTCTTGAAAGGTCCTCTCCACTCTAAATTAAAAAAAATTCTGGTATTGCTTTAAATTTGTCAATCTAAGGTTATATAACATATCGCAGTAAACAGAATTGAAATCGATCAAGTATTCTGTTCACAATTAATTATATAAGTAATATTCGCATTTTGTTTTTTCTCATTCTGAGATTCATAATTTCATTAGAAGAAAAAGCCCCCCGTATACTTGAGTAGGATGTTCGTTCGTCTATACATAGCCCATACCTATTCAAAATTTCAAATCACAGATCTGCGTTCAAATAGAAAGTGTATAAAAATTAACGGTTCTCAATATCGGAAAATGTTATGATATACGGAAACGATTAGTAAGAAATACTTAATTAGGAAATTGAATTCTTTATATAGATCCATTGTCTTAGAACTACACTATTATGATAAAGTGAATCTTAGAATAGAATAGCTACCGTAACTTACGCGGATAAGGCGGGTTATGGATACGCTAAGACCGGCCTAGCTATGCTAGCGCCTATGTACCTATAATATTAAAGTTAGGTAACAGTAAATCTGAGTAAGGCAGGGATTGCACCATAGTTTGATTCAGCTTTAATTGGTCCATACTTTACTTTACATCTGTGTCTTAGTGTCTGCATGATATGTTGTTAAAAAATAGGTCATAAGAATTAGCCTAAGCCCTAATGCATGCTGAATGATGGGAAATTGAACATCGGTCAAAAATAAAGTCATATAGATACAAAGTATAATATTAGACCAAAGCTCAATTGACTCAATTCTCCAAATTATAGTACATTTTAAGTTAATGTACGAATTCCTAATAGGAGTGCTGTGGTATCACGCTGAAATGGAAATTAAATCAAAAAACATTCATTAAGTTGGCAGGTGTCTTTGTCAAGCATTTTTAGTTTGTTACAAAGTAACTCGATTAACACAAAGAACATCTTGAGTGACAATACGGTACCGGTAGCATTGATATCTATCAATCAGCTTTGTTATTGTTTGGATTTTGTCGGATCGTGTTAGCCTATCGAACCGGGGGGCTTTTTCTTTGCTTGAAATTCAGAGGTGTAGTAGAAAGAACGAAAAAAATCTTAAATTACATATTATAATAAAACTATAGAACCCAATTTGAAATAGGTTGCAGTTTTATTATCAAGAACATTAGTTCTAATGCATAGAGATAAAAAAAATAGAGTGGAGGGGACCTTTAAATAAATTAAATGTATACGAGTAATTTTTTTATTACTTACAGACTCACGGAACCGGAATCTCTTTATAGCCCCCAGGGGCTCATCCTGAAGCTGTCAGTGGTGAATGGAAGAGAATGGAGGTGGCGTTCCTTTGGCCCTGAACTGTTGTAACTGGGATTAAGAATTTTTTTTCCATTTTGACCATATTTATCATTTTTTCAATGCTACTTGTTGAAAATGAAGATAGTGCTGGTGTTATGCTCTTCATGTACGAAGTCTTAGATTTTTGTGTTAGGTAGATTCGTAGGCTTCATTTACTATCACCTCTTCATTTTCCTCTTATGGCATTCCAGGACATGTGGTCTAAAGGTTAAGATCACACCCTTTCAGATTTGCATGAAACTTGATACAATGGGTATACTTGTGCTGAAAAAACTCCATTTCATAACTTTCTAATTATTAGTCATAGAACAAAAAGTTGGCAGGACTTTTGTTCAGATTAAGCTTGGCAATCTTCCTAGTTGTAAAAATTTATTATTTCAAATTTTTAAATGAAAGAGTATTTTCCCTCATTGACCTTGGCCTTTGCCCTCAAAGACCCCATCTGACAAAAGTAAATTATTAAAACAAAATAATGTAGATCGACTTCTTGGCTATAGGTTGGAAAAACAATATTTACTATTAAAAGGGATTTATTTGAGCTCAAACAGGTGCGTTAGACAAAAAAGAAATTTGAAAGTATATGATAAATTATAATTTTGTAAAAATAATTTGAAATAGATTTTCCCAAATCATAAATTTACTAATATTAATAATTTCCAAATATTAGATTTACTACTATCAAATTTCTTTATTAACAGTTACTATTATTAGTTAAAGTTGCTATTATTGATTGATTATTACTATTATTTATTGATATAATAGTTAATATTATTACATTAATATTAATTAATATTAGTAAACATTACTTAATAAACATTAGTAAATGTTAATAAACATTAGTAAATGTTAATAAACATTAGTAAATGTTAATAAACATTAGTAAATAATAATAAATATTTGTTAATAGTAGTAAATTTAATATTTGGTAGCTAATTATTAATATTAGTAAATTTATAATTTGTGAAACTCTACTCTAATTTAACTTTTCAAAATTATAATTTATCTTTTACTTTTATATTTTTTTGTGTAACGCACCTTTTTGAGCTCAAATATATCCCTAATCCTTATTAATAGTATCAATACTAACTTCCCAGCCTATAGTCAAGTATTGCATCCATTGGCTCTATCCTGAAGCTGTTTGTGGTGAATGGAAGAGAAGTGGGGTGGCTTCCCTTGGGCCCCGAACTCTTGTGATTTAGATAATGGATTGTCTTTTTTCATTTTTACCATGTTTATCATTTTTTTAATGTTACTTGCAGTTATAAAGGATAGCGCTAGGGTGATGCTTTTCAACTATGAGGTCTTAGATTTTTGTGTTAGGTAGGCTCGTAGGCTTCATTTACTGTCACCTCTTCATTTTCCTCTTGCATCCGTGAGCGCAGCCACCGGTGCTTGTGTCCCTTTTCGTCACATTCCTTAGTAACTGACTGCATTCACGGAGTAGCTTTTCTGCATCCATGAGCTCGTCACCGACGGTGGTAAGTGACTTTGTTCATGAAGCAACTTTCCTTTCTGACTTCTTCTTCTAGTCCCTTGTATTTAATTTCCTTTTGATGTCAGCGAAATAGTCACGATATGACTGAAGCTCGGCGTTAAACCCCTACTAAAATAAAATAAAAATATAGTCAAGTATTCAATCTACATTTTTTTTTTTAGGTGGGACTTTTGAGAGCAAAGTTCAAGGTCAAAGAGGGTAAATGCCCTTTTTCATCAAAAAAGTTAAAATACATAATATGATTAGGAAGATTCTGAACAAAATCATTTCAAACTTTTTCCTTCTAGAACTAATAATAAGAAAGTTATGACCTTTTAAAAATCGTGATGACAAGGCATTATGCCCCTTATTACAAAAGTTCAAAAGGTTTATAACTTTTGACAAATGTAAGAGCTAGAGAGCTGAGAATCTCAAAAGTCGAGCTTCTTGGGCACAAGCACACATAGTACTAACTTTCATACAAATCTGAGGGGGTGTTGAATTAAATATCATATTTTTTGGACTACTTGTCATGGAATGTTCTCTGCCATTCGTGAATGTAACCACCGGTGCTTGTGTCCCATTTCGTCACATCCTTTGGTAAGTGACTGCAACCACGTAGTAGCTTTCTTACATCTATGAGGATTGTCACCGACAGTGGTAGTTGACTTTGTTCATGGAACCACTTTTCTTTCTGACTGGTTCTGCAGTCCCTTGTATTTAATTCCTTAAGTTGTCTCAAATATGGCCTTCAGTCACGAAGCACACGTCAAACCCCTACTAAAGTAAATTAAATCAATTAGGTTCTAACCTTATTATGGTTGGAAGAATACACTCTAAACATACCTTGATTGAAGTACACTAGTCAAAAATAAATAGAATGCCAATTCTGTCACAAACAGGTTGTTATAAATTAAAATGGTAAACAGAAAAGCTCAGAGGGTGACCACTTTCTGCTACTTGGTGTACCATGCTTGGGCCAAAAACACTACTAAAGTTGCACAATACAGCAGACACCAGCCAATATCTCTGCAGTTGGAAGATTTTTATAATGCTTAGCTATTTATTCGAGTTGTATTTTGCAATTATTATCCTTTACTTCTCCAACATATTCAATATATCATGCAGAAAAATCCGATTTTTAAAAGCTTTAGGGAATTAATACCAGTAGCGGTACATGCTGCACGTTGAGCGAGTTAGCTGTGTACCATATATGGTGCATGATGCTATGAATGTCTTAAAACAGACTAGAAGTTGTTATTTGTTATAATTTATTTAATCAATACAACAAATAATCACTTGTTTTACTATTTTCAGTTTTGAAATGAAAAAGGGCATTCATCCTCATTGGCCTCTAATTTCACTTATTATAAATTTACTCAAATTAATAATTAAATTAATAAAGCAAATAATCACTTGTTATTAGTTTTGATAGCTACTCCTTTTTAGCAAGATTTTTTTAATTGACTTCATTTAATAATCATATATCTTGTGAATGTACTAAGCTAATTGAAAATATACATCTTACTTAATTTTCCTGTTGTATTTCCACTTGTTCATTTTCATTATATTTGATAGTTAATATTTTATTCAATTTAATTGCCACCAGGGGCTATTTCGTGAAACTAATCTTTGGTGAATGGAAAAGAATGGGATGGCTCACAAATGTTTTTATTTTTACTATGCTTATTGGTTTTGTAACGCTACTTGCAGTTTTAGAGGGTTAAGCGGCGTTTACACTATCAATTTTGACTGTGAAGGTGACTGTCAATCACACCTCTTCACCCACACTCCATCCCTGTAGTTTCAGTGACTGACGTTCAGACTATAAACAGTTGGTCAGTGTTGCTGAACGACACACATTGGCTTTAGTCACTAGAGAAACCTTTATTATTATTATTGGCTTTATATTATATATTTAATATTTTTAATGTTGTATATTTGTTTATATTGTTTATAATTAAATTACACTACAGCAAACTCATTTAGTTATCACAATTTAACTTAATGAAATAGCTTATGTAAATTGAAAATGATCTTGATTATTAATGTTCATCTTAAAGTTCGATTACAATATCAATAATTAAAAACAATTCAATGCGTTCCAGTTACATTATTATATATTAACTGAGAAATTATTGTGAAATGTTTCTCGTTAATCCTATGTTATTTAAATAAAAAAAATCAATTCCATTTATCCCAATTAGCTAAGGCCTAAGATCTCTTGCGATGAATTTTTCAGTTTTGTTTTATGTTCAAAAATAAAAACTATCACTAATAAATTGATACACATTGGTTCATATTTAAAATATGAAAGTATCTAAATAAATTAATAAAATTATGAATACTATCGCACACTACCTTTCATCCTCGATATGTGGTGTGTGACTGATAATCACTCAACTCGGCAACCTATGGCTAACATTGAAAGATTCCATAGCGTGGACGAGATAAAGGGAGCAATTTTTGTGGTGGGGAGAGAGGGAATGATAAGATTTACACTCACCTCCACAGTCAAAACTGATAGTGTAAACACCACTTTATGCTCTTCAACTACGAGGTCTTGGATTTTGTGTAAGGTAGCCTCGTAAGCTTCATTTACTATCACCTCTTCATTTTCCTCTTCCATCCGTGAGTGCAGCCACCGGTACTTGTGCCCCTTTTCGTAACATTCCTTGGCAAGTGACTGCATTCACGGAGTAGCTCTTCAGCATCCACGAGCTTTGTCACCGACGGTGGTAGGTAAATTTCATTTTTGACTGCTTCTTACAGTCTCTTGTACGTAATTACAGTCAGTGATATGGCATTTTTTTCCGAAGCAGATGTTAAACCCTTATCAATATACATATTTGATATTTTCTTAATGTGAGTAATAGATCCTGAACTCAGAGTAATTTACAGTTCAATTTTCTTTTACCTTTATAATTATAGTAAAAGATAAAAACCACAGGCTTTAGTTACCAAATTACGACTCAGTTTAGTTACCAAGCGGTAACTAAAGCTCCTTGATTATATATTTGATTATATAATTATATATTTCCTTTTTTATGAGTTGTAGAAAGAAAATTTGTTAGAGTTATTAGAGTACTACGAATATAACTTACCCTAAAATGGGACATGTTGAATTTCTGAACCAATTGCTTCTAATAACCTCATCTGGATTATAATTTTGATGTTTTTTAGTTACCGTGAAATAATCACAAAAAATTGTCTCTGTGTTCTATGTCTATGAACGGTTCTTATTTTGAAATAGGACTCTAAATAAGTACGTACCACTTTTATTAAAGTGAGTTATGCTTAAAGCGAGGCCTGCCTGTACTTTGTTATCTACTGGGCCACTGACAAGCCCGGCGTTTATTACACCCCGCTCTTATTACAAAATGGTAGTTAATAAGAGCGATTTGCGACTCGAGTTTTATTTTAATTGTAACTCCTTGATTAAACATTTAATTTTCTATGAGTTAGATTGAAATAAAATGTTACGAAGGTTCAGCATTGCGTATATTGAAAAGATAAACGTTAAAACAGGCCAATGAATTGATAATATTTTATATTAACATGAGATTAACTCTAATTCAGTACAGGTAGGTAAATAGTTTGGTAATTTGATTTATATACCTGCAAGGCTACAGGTAGGTACCATGGACATCAATAAATTAAACGTTATCTAATAGTTTCATATTTTTTACCTGAAAATGTGAAACCGTCCATTAACTCTAAACTTACCTTGCTGCCAACTATATTTTTCGGTGCATAAAATTACTGTTTGTTCAATGCAGCACAATTATATAAATCAAACTAATTACATAAAGTAACTTATATTCAACTAAGGTTGGATTTTAATAGTTTATTTCATTCTCTACTGACAGACTACTTACTGTACACTATTATATCAAAGCTTTCATAATTTCAACTCTTTCGAGTCTGGTGGTACATATGTTGTACCAAACTGATGGTTACAATAAATGCAAGGTGGTACAGAAAGTATACCACCTAAAAACGCTTTCAAAACTGGTGGGTAAATATTCCTTACCACCATAAAGGTTATTTTTAATACTCAGTGGAACAGAAAATGTACCACCTTTAAAAATAAAGTTTGGCAGCTCAAATTTTGAACCACCTACATAAATGGTTAGGTATAGTCATAATTCTTTGAACATATATGATATTTATTTCTCTGAAAAGTGTGGGTCTGAAAGAGTTAATATATCTTATCATAACCCCCTATAAACAACGTATATCGATTCGATTGCCTTGGATGTCGAATCGATGGATTGTTCCATCGAATCGACAGACCGTTGTGACTAGGGGGCCATTTCATTATTGTAACTCGTACAAAATGAAATGTTTGAGGAGTTACAATTATATAATAACGTGAGCCATACATCAATCGTATTACCATTTGCAACTAGATTACGTGCATTCGGTAGAACGCATACTATTGCCCCCGCTTATAAATGACAATTATTTAATAAACTGATTCGTGGATAATAACCAATCGTCCCACCAAGTTCCATTTAATATGGTTGATTACTTTTTGAGTTATTGAGTGATAAATGACTTTGACCAAATCGCTTCCAACATTCTATCAAATGGTTTCTGGACATTAACTGATCGTCCCACTAAGTTTCAGTCATTTTGGTTAAATAATTTAGGAGTTATAAATGGCATTGATCATTGACCCGATATCTCCCAAAATATAACCAAATGGTTCCTTTACATTGACCAATCTTCCCACCAAGTTTCATGCAATGTGGTTAAATACTTTATAAGTTATAAATGACCTTGACCGGATCACTTCCAAAATTCTACCAGATGGTTCATGCACAATGACCAATGGTCCAGTTAAATTTCAGTAAATTTGGTTGAATACTTCTTCAGGTAAGCGAATAACAAGATGACAAATGCCGTGTAAAATATATCCTTTCCGCATTCTGCGAAGGTAATAACTAGAGCCCGGATTTCCAGTTCTTATGCTATAAACGCTATTTTGACCATAGAAATAAATTTTTATAGCGTTTATAGCTTAAACGCTATTTTGACTAGAAATTAAAAGATAGAACTAGTAATTATGGTATAAACGACTATAAAAACTGTGATAAACCATCCTTTACGTGCGAAATATATTTGTAACAGATTATTATATAATTGATAAATTATACATGCAAGAGACATTTAAATTAGTGTGCCATTTCATTCACATTTTCTATAGGAATATTCCATAGAAAACGTACGAGCATAATTATTGGTAAATTAAACTGAATTGAACAATGAATAAACCACTACTCGATACAGTATAATATTATATAGTTTTCTTAAATAATAAATAGAATGATACATGAAGAATGAAGATATGCCCAATAAAATAAATATATGGTATTTATATATTGTGACCGGTAAATTTCGCTCTTTCCGTAAAGAAGTTACTTTGAACACTCATTTATGAACGTGATAGTTAATTGAGTGCTCATGTTGTAAAAACCAAAACAACCCAAAGTGAAACAATCCGAAACTTTTAAAGTTGAAATAAGCTTTTCAAAATCAAAAATGATTTTAAGCGACAAGAGACTAAGCATAACAGCTGTAAATGTCATTGAAATGTTGGTAATTTCTCGCAATGAAGTTTAATTATTGTTTCATTAATTAAAAAGTTATCAAGTCATTATATTAAGAATTATTGTTACTGTTTTTGCATTTGGTTTGTGCTGTTCTATGTGAGTGTCTTTGTTACTCTTAGTTGGTTGTGACTTAGACAACATAGTTTTGGATAAATTTAGTTTAGTTTTTTTTTCTTCTTGTTAGTTTCTTGTAAAATAAAAGCTACGTATAAATTGAGAAACATGGATATTATTTACTATTCATTAAACTCACGATATTATACGTACACATTTGCCATTAATTGTTGCGTTAGTTCTGTGAATAATGATTTTAAATCAGCTATTAACAAATTAAAAAGAAAGGCATAGTTATTGTGGAATTTTCTTCTAAAAGTTTCTATAATGTGGATAAAAGAAAGGAAATGCAATAATTTTAGGACACACTCAGCTATTATAAGGACTTTTTCACCGACTTTAAAGGTCCCCTCCAGGCAAATTTTTTTATTTCTTTAATCAACGAGGCTAATGTTTCTTATCATTTTACTGCAAACCCCATAAAATTTGATAGCATATTTTTTATTTTATATGCTTTTAAAGATTTTTATAATCCAAACTCTACAAAACCTGCTTTACTTCCGACTTTCTAATTTTCAGTCTGAAGGAGAAGAATGTACACCATTTGTTTTGATCGTCAACTAGGTATTTGGTTTAATAAATCTATTAATTATTCGTTTAAAGGTTTAAATTTGGATGAACATATTATAGAAACGTTTATATACTTTTTGAAACAATTAATATCTTAAAAGAAGACCAAAAACGCATTGTTTGTTTAAAAATCTAAATTTGAAATCAAAACAAAGAGTGTACAATCTTCTTTCTCAGCGTCAGGTTGGAGATTCGCTTTATTGCTACTCACAGAGTATTAAAAAACTTTAATAGCAAATATTAAAATATATACTGAACCGAATTGTATGCAGTTTGCAGAATAATGATCGTAAACCTTAGTTCTATAATATTATGCAATAAACTGATTTTTTCCCCGGAGCCTGGAGAGGACCTTTGAAACTCTTTTTTAGAGCTATACAAACTTTTTTAAAGCGCTATTTCGACTACTTTCGTTAGAACTAGGAAACCGGGCTCTACTAATAACTCTTTATTTGTGTAATAAAAATGTGGTCTACCTGTATTTCTCACTTCAAATATTAAGAAGAATTGCTGAATATATATTTTTTATCTGAGGGAAATAGATTCATAGTATGCATTCGCCTGTTTAAACTCATATTACATGGCAAATATTTCAGACAGAAACCAAGCGATTTGGAGCGCAAAAAAAATAGTTACACCCCTCACAACGTCTCTGTCTGAACTGAGAGGCGAGCTGCGAGCATCATGAACATGGATGATGAATGAGTTGTCAGTGGCCCGCCCCTTTGTGTGTGGGAGAGGGAGGGGGAGGGTGGTGGGTGGAGCTAATATTAGTTCCAAAGAGCATTAGTCCCCAGGCCGGGTAGGCTCTAGGCTAGTTTGTGTTATTTCAATTATATGGCCGGACTATTTGCACAGATATCAAAGACCTAGGTACGACTTTTGCTAAGATATTATACCCAATGGACATCTATTTTCGAAAATTATAGCAGGGTAACATTATTTTTAAATCATTTGACGATTAGCTCATTTATCTTATGAGTATTAGTTTGAAAATATGTTTATCTTAATATTTTAGTTTGAAACATCTTTTATATTAATAATTTCGATGCCAGACCTAGTTTCGAAAATACTACCTGACTAAAATACATTATATCTTAAAATTTTAGGAGCCAGACTGTTCTATCTTGATTTATTTTGCGATATAATAATTTACCTAAGAAAATACTTCCGAAAAACGGTTTATTTAAGTATTTTATAAATAGATTCGTCTTTTCTTAAAACATTTCGATCTCAATCACAATAGGTATAAAAAATATTAGTGCCAAAGTTTATTTATTTTGAAGAAATAGATCAGAGACCGATTTATTTAGAATATTATATTTTAAATCATATTTGCTTTAAGCTCATTATACCTCAGTACTGTTTGAAATAAAAATTACACGTGATTTTCCTATTTATGATATATTATTAGTGATTAAATCTATTCTTTTAAATTATCTTTATGCAGGTACTGATTTTCTTGATACGATTATATTCAAATTTAGTTTTTCTTGTAACTGTTTACCGAATGACATGTTTATTTAAAGTAATTAGTTCACAATAACACTTATCATAAATTTATAGATCTCAGGTGCGTTATAATAAAATCTTTTGATCTTAGGTCCTTTTACCTAGAATAATGTAGGCACTTGGAACATTTGCAGTAGGATATTTACGTTACTACTATTTTTATTAATACTTTAGGTCTCAGTATAGCCTATCGCCTTGGCAAAGATGTTGACATTTTATTAGTACTCTTCAGTTTTTAAAAAAGAGATATCTCAAATGCCTTTTAAACATTCTTGCATTTTCTCAATCTCCCCGCTGCCTGCATTACTGCGCGGAGAGTGATCACAATTAATCTTTTGAATATCTGGGTCTTCATTTCTGATTTTGTAACTCAGATCTTGAAATACGTGAAGTGGAGCTTTTGCAATATGCTCGGTTCTTCAAATGCCCACAGAGGAAAAAGTATGGAAGTGAAAGATCAAGAGAACGTGCGGGCCAGTCTACGTCACAATTCTTGAAATCAATCGGATAGAAAACTCCCGCATGAACAGCAACATATAGTGTTTTGAAGATTATTTCTTCTAATTCCTGGGAGGAAAAAAATATTTTATCATTTTCCTGTAGCACTGCAAATTGACTTTCACTGATTTTCCTACATTGTTTTTCTTCTGTTCTTAGGGGGAAATTTCTTAACCGATTGATTTCAAGAATTGGCGGCGTAGACTGGCATGCACTTTCTCCAGATCTTACCCTTCCAGCCACACTTCACGGGAAAATCGGAAGAACATAATAACCACAGAAATTCAAGATATTGTTGTTGCTACTCTCCACGCTGTAATGCAGGCGCGAAGCTTAAAAAAATGCAGAAATTTTTGATGGTAGAGGGAGCACATCTTAAGGTCTCTATTTTCTAAACTGAAGAGTACTTATAAAACTTAAACTTCTCAGCTTAACAATTATGTGTTTATTTTATTGTGACAATAAAATTGTTGTAGTTACAGAGGTTCATTTTTCTACCGTATTTGATTGTCACCCTGTGTTTACAAACAATTCGTGTACGAAATATCCTACAGTGGTACAACTATAGCTCATTATACGCCACTTCATGGGAGTGCGAAATGGGTGTTAAATCTAACTAATCAGGTACCATTCAGTTACCAGTTTAAAGTTACCTTAACTATTTAACCTCAAGAGTTATTAATTTGGCCAGCCGATCAATGGATTGAACAAAAAATCGAAACGTGACATTATACAAGACTTTAATTCATTTTAAATATGCTACTTAAATTTTAGTGGACTTGTAAATGAGAAAAAGTAATTGGACCTCAAACTAGTAGAGTAGAGAATCTTTTAATGATTAACCTCAAAAGGGAACAATTGAAAATATATAGCTAAGATTAATTATGTATCAGCACTATAGCTGTTACCCCGACCGATGGAAAACATTACTTGAATCGTTTCAATTGACAGAATGAGAAGTACTATACGTAAATATTTTATTTATATTAAATTCTGATACATATGAAATTCATCATGATTTCTGTTATTTGAAAATAAATTATTCGGTGGCAATTTTTTCGAGTATAAAATTTCCCAACGTGGCAGTTTTCCTACTGTGGAAATATTCTCATTTCGATTTTCCCACAGTGGCTGTTTTTTCCAGTGGAAGTTTTCCCGGTGGCAAGTTTGCCTGTGGCAACTTTACTTACCCGAATATGTTACCATTACCATCTAGCGGTACATTCGGTTATCCATTTCTATGTATCCTTATTTCTCTGCAGTTATATTATACATATAAAGATGCGTAATATCTAGAATATGTCCAAATAATGTTTGGTTTATTAATTAATGTTATAAAATGAAGTAGTAAAAAAGTTGCAGTGCAGGTCGTTAAAATATATACACAAGTAATAGCGATTTCATCAAACAGATTTCATGTCTACACTTAGCTAATTCTGAGCCATTGTTTTTTTGTTTCATTTAACAAACACTAGAACTAGATGTTATATTATACCATACACATTTGTGATGCAAGGCTTGGTGGTTAGATGCGATTTATAAATGTAGATAGTTACCACAACTCGTGATAAAGGTGAAATAGACAAAATCTTTTCATAGTTGCTGTTTCCTATCGTTGCAAAGCTCATCGTTAGTTTTATCTCAGACAAAAGCAGGCAAAGCGTGTAACAAAAACAACTATTACTTCATTTCATCCTTCACTAAATTGGGGAGAAATACAGAATAATACGCAATATTCTTTGTATGAAAGTAGAAATTATTCATGCTTATTTCTGAAGGTTCTCTGTATATCCTAAGCATTGTCAATATTTGTTATTTAGGTGAATATCTATAACTATTTCGGATATTCTGAATATTTCCTACTATCATTGCGTCTTGTTGAAATAATAGCTTCATATATCTCTTTGTTACTGCAGAGAGAACGGATATTTCTTCATTTTTGCACTTTCATTGA
Source organism: Caprella mutica (assembly GCA_947561585.1). Taxonomy (NCBI): domain Eukaryota; kingdom Metazoa; phylum Arthropoda; class Malacostraca; order Amphipoda; family Caprellidae; genus Caprella; species Caprella mutica. The sequence goes on along the minus strand of CANNZV010005684.1, from coordinate 5,286 downwards.
ACGGTTTCCTGTTGAAGAGTTGGATTTTTTAACTCTTTACTCATCCAAGTTACTATATTTTTATTGAATAAGAAGAAAAAGATGCCTAGTTCCCTGAAGTGATCCAAATTCTAGCTTCAATTTCTAGTAGGCGTTCATTGTGTTTTAAACCTGTGTCAAGTTAGGAAGTGAAGTGTCTCTTGGTGTCTATTCTATCTTCTTAATTAGTCATTCTTTCTTTACCTTGTCAATCTCTTAAATATACTTGTTCAATTCTAAATGTTACAGTTTTGGTAACTGTTATTATAAGTAAATAAACATTAAGTTCACTTGTCAAAACTGAAGCGGATAACGCGATTAAATATTGCTTATAGGCACGCAACTTTAAATATTAAATTTCTCCTCTTTTTCTATTTATGCTACTTTTCTGTCGATTGTTTCAAATTCTGTAAAATCTATGCATATTTCCAGGTAAATTTCTCACACTTTCGTAATAACTTTTATCAGTGTTGATGGAACTTTGATTTGGGTCAGTCTGAAAACTGAATCTAGTTTTGTGCTCTCTAGTGGTGAGTTTCTTATTTACTCTTATAAATATTTTCTATGCATACTAGATTTCTATATTTCCGATATATAATTTAAACTATGTATTATTTTTATTATGTTGTGAATGGGTTTAGTTGAACCTGTGGGTGCTGTATTGGATTGAGCTGGTTTAAATCTAAACAACTCTGACCAAGGAACGCTTATGGTGCACCGGTCCATAGTGACATTCGGGCATACAATCATTTGCAAGTACAAGGTTCTGAGGACATGCACGATGACTATCGCTGTCATAGATTAAAATAACCTCTCTGCTCTTTCTGATTAGCACCTGCTTCAATTCTCTTTCCCATATTCGCTAACTTCGTATACTACTTCATTTAATTAAGCTTATAGAAGTTAAATGTTCTGTTTTGTCCTGGTCCGCAGGAGCTCTCGTACTTGGGGCCTGGAGACTAAAATCCCTTGATTCATAGCGGACCACAGTCTTCATTGGAGGCTTCACAAAGAGTTTCCAGTTGTTGGTGGAAGTTCACGAAGACTGACTAGCGTGAATCCTAACACCTGCCAACCCCCCCCCCCCTCCCCTTCAGCCCAAGTTACCACAAACTTACTCCTGAACAATTTAAATTTAAGTGTTTATTCTAGGGATTAATAGGTAGTTTAGGTTTGTAAATATTGTTTTGGTGATCAGCTCAAGTATTTGTATTTTTCTGTCAATTATCCAATTAAACTTAGCGTAATTTATTCATTCAAATATTTTATTTTTCCTACTATACAGTAGGTGGTGCCCAATTTTACTTGCAAAATCCTGATACCATATCAGGTCGAGCAGGACCTAATTGTACGACGTCGTGTGCATGCACACAACGCTACATATTTTGGTGCCCAGACCAGGGACTATTATCAACCCTTTCAAATCTCTTATCACGTTTACTGATTTATATTAAAATTGTTACTTGAGCTGATTACTATTTTTGAGCTGATCACACTTGCTTACTATTCTGAATCTTTGCATTAGTATTTTTCTTCTAGTATAGTCTTATTGATAATTAGTTTAGCCATTCTGCACTATGAATGGTAAACATACTAAACAGCCTCTCCAAGAGCATTTTCAAGATATGCAGCCTGAACCTAATTCTGTTGATGACCATGGAAAAGAGCATTCCCAAGATATGCAGCCTGAACCTAATTCTGCTGATGACCCTGGAAAAGAGATTTTTCCAGAGACAAGTACTGAAGACATAATAGCAACTTGTCAGAGTATAGTAAAAGCTGTGGAAAACTTGATGAAGTACAAACTGACCATGTCTCCTGAAGGAAGATCTTCAGTCAATGATATGATCGGTGTTTTGGGGGGAATTGTAAATCCTTGTGGCCCCGAAAATCCTGTTTCAAGTGTGAAGTCGCATGTTCCCGAGGAATCTGATTCAAGCGGAGAGGAGTTGGGCGCTTCTGGTTGTTTTGGTCGATCCAGTTCTCCAATTGATTCTGATTTCAAATCAACGGAGTTGAACCAAGCTACTTTCTTGGAGATCGTCAAGAACTTGGACTCAAGATCAGTACCTAAACCGGAAGTGTACAGGGCGTCAACGGGTGACAACTTTGAAGTTTTTTTGAAGACTTTTGAAGAATATTGCCTGAATAATTTCAGAGGAAACCGAAATCTTTGGATACCGGAGCTAGGAAGATTTCTCGATGGCGATGTCAAGGAAGCTTACTTGGCATTAAAATCTACTTCTGATGGATACAACTCCTTGAAAAGAAAGCTTATCAAATGGGCTAACGACGGTCAGGATAGGATAAACAAGATCCGGAGGAAGTTTGAGACTGCTAAGAAACTACCGGGAGAAACTTTGCGTGTTTTTGCATGTCGCTTGGAGAAACTGTTCCTCTTAGTCCATCCCAGAAGAGACACAGAGTCCAGTTCAACTTTGCGTAGAAGATTCTTGGATGCCATTCCTCGAAATTACAGGAAGGAATTCACTTCAACGCAGCGTTTGGCTTCAATAGTAGGTGGAAAAGACGATTTCACTTGGTCTGCTATCCTGAGTTTTGCGAGTAAATTGGATGCAGAGGGTGATGCTACTACATCAGGCAGTGATTTCTCGTGCGAGGAAGTTGAGGTTTATACTGTTCCAGTGCCGTCTTCTACCCAAGTTAAATCACGAGTTGTTAGGAGCAGTCCTCCGTCCAGTGCTACCAATTTTGCCCAGTCTTCCGTTGCCTCAAATAGCAAGAGTGTAAAAATTAGTTTCTTCTGTAAGAAAACTGGACACTTTAAGAGTGATTGTCGCAAGCTCAAAGGACTGTGCTCCGCTTGTGGTTCCGCTTCTCACATATTGGCACAGTGTCCTACCAGATCGGCCATCTCTAGACAAGCAGGTACCAGTTACCATCCCAAGAGGTCTGTGACTTTCCGATCTCCTTCTGGTTCTGCAACTGATGATTATTGTGGAACGGGTAGGGATGTCCCTTATTCACATCGAGCGGAATCTCCTTCCTATCTGGGTGCTGAATCAACTGGAGATGTGGAAGGGTTTGACAATCGCCTGTCAAACTAACTGGCTCTGAGATAAGAGGAGACCCCTTGGAGCTACTTGCCAGTTCCTCCTCAACCAACAATTCGAAACTTGATAAGAAAGATGCTATTAATTTCACATCTGATAATAATCATTTAGTTCGGTTTCCGGTACAAATAAATGGAGCTTTTGTATGTACTTGTCTCGATACAGGCTCTCCAGTTTCACTCATTTCTCACGACTACATAAGTAACATTGTACCTGTGACTGAATCTAATGTGAAACATGTGCAGTGTTATGAAACAACTTTTTGTACGTTAGGTAAAGTTTGTCTTCCTTTGAAAATAAACTCTGTTACTTTTTCTCATGAATTCCTAATCATTCCAGCTCCTATAGGTATTATTTTAGGAGAGCCATTTTTCATTCAATATAATGTTATTCTTGATATTCATAATACTAAATTTACTGCTAATTTCATGTCTGGGTTATCATGTGAATTTTCCCTAGTTTCTAACTCAAGCCCAAAAGTTAGGTTGGCAAATATTCCTATTTATGTAGATAAAGACATTACCGTTTCTTTTGGCCAGAGTGTCCTTGTTCCTGTTAAATTTGACTCTGCTTGTGACTTGACGTCAGGATACACAGATACTATATTTTATTTTGACGGTGTTTTGTCTAAGTCTAGTTGGGTGGGTCGTATGGGGGTAATATCACCTCATACAGGCACACATATAATTCTAACCAAGATTTCAGGCAAACATAGCCCTGAAAAAATTTGCAAAGGCTTTAAAATAGGATCTGTTAACGAAGTGGTGGACTTCGACTGGGGGGAGCAAGAAGTCTGCATCATTGAAGGAGACTATTCCTCGATTAGTTTCACTGATTTGGTAGACCTGTCTCATCTTGATTCTGAAAAGGTACAGGCAGTAAGAGAAGCATTGGAGCCAGTGAAGGAAGTCTTCAGCCAAGGTGACCACGATATCGGAATGAAGGCGAAGACCGAACACAAGATCATTCTCGATGATAATACCCCTATCCGAATCAAACCAAGGAACTTCCCAGCGCCCGTGGGTGAAGAGATAGAGAAAGAGTGCCAGAAGTTGAAGGACTTGGGTATCATAGAGTACAGCTATAGCCCGTGGTCGGCACCAGTGGTCCCAATCCGGAAAAAGGATGGCTCCATTCGGCTCTGCATAGACTACAGAAAGCTAAATAGCGTGACCAAGGCGGACAGATTTCCACTGCCGAATATGTTGGACTTGGTCTTCGGATTAAGTGGAATGGAAATTTTTACTACATTGGATCTGGTAAAAGGGTATCATCAAATCCCACTCCATCCTGAGTCTAGGGAGTTCACAGCTTTCTCAACCTCGTCCAATCACTACGAGTACACGAGGCTTCCCTTTGGCCTTAAGAATGCGCCAAGTGCATTTCAGCGGGAGATGCAATCTGTGTTGCAGAATTTCAGCAATAAACAGGTCGCTGCTTATCTTGATGACATAATAATTATGTCAAAGTCATTTCACGAGCATGAAATTTTAGTATCCCAAGTTTTGAATACCCTGAAAGAACATAATATAAAGATTAATCCCGCTAAATGCAATTGGTTTAAGTCTGAGGTCAAGTTTCTCGGTCATGTGGTGTCTGGCAATGGTATACGGAAGTCTGAAGACTACATAAAGGCCATCAAGGAGTACAAGAGACCTACCAACGTTAAGGAACTTAGATCTTTCTTGGGCGTCGTGAACTTCCATCGGAGATTCATTCCTGATTGTGCGGAGATGTGTAAACCTCTCACTAGTTGGATGGGCAAGAAGGATAAACTGGTTCTGGATTGGACTAGCGAAATGTCCGAAGCGTTCCACAATGTCCGCCAAGCTTTAACTAAAGATGTGCAACTCTCGTACCCTGAATATGGACCAAATGCGGAAAGGCTAGAGTTATCAGCAGATGCATCGGGAGTCGGAGCAGGTGCTTGTTTGGAGCAGGTGCAAGGGGGATTCAGGAGAGTGATCTCTTACGCGTCCATGACTTTCTCAAAAGCTCAGAAGAATTACAGTGCATTGGAAAGGGAACTGGCAGCACTAAGATGGTCTGTACAGCATTTCCGTGGATTTCTCTTTGGAGTAAAGTTCAACTTGTACTCGGATCACAAGCCCCTGCTATACCTGAATAATTTCTCTCGGCAAAATGCAAGATTGATGAGGACCCTTAACGAGCTAGAAGAGTTCGATTACGAACT